>OZ024825.1:110711300-110777067 GCA_964016985.1 Anodontia alba | reverse complement strand
AACAATGTATTGACAGAAGACATTATAAATACATTATCATAAAGGGACCGGCACACTTTTATAAAACACTGGAATGAGGTTAATTTATTGTATGCTAAGATCAAATTTATTATTAACAACATCCGACACACAAACAGACAGCAATTAAGTTATAAAAACGATCTTTAATAATATAAAATGAAAAAAATTAAAGTGTGTTCCGGTAATTACCTATGTGTTCCGGTGTGTTCTGGTGTGTTCCGGCGGTACATAGAAATACTGGAACACACCGAAACACACTGTTAATTACCGGAACACACTACAATTATTTATTTATTTATTTTTTTTTTTTGGCTTATTAAATAGTTTTTTGGGGGGAAATATGTGGCTCTTTTATATATTCTGTGTCTTATTTTATCATTTGTACCCCGTGAAAATAATCTCTATTAACTTTAGATCAAATGAGCATCAAATATTTATTATTATTATATGGCAGTTTGATCCGGTGAATTGTTCTCATGGTGAAGTTATAAAATAAATTCACTTCTCATACTGTTTTATTTTGCTTTAATAATAATAATAATAATAATAATATAGTATTATTATCATTATTATTACTTTTTTGTGTGTGTGGTGGTGGAGGGAATGGGGTGCGTTTAATGGCATATGTGGTCTGTTTATGTATTAAACACTTGAATGAGGTTAATTGATTGTAAACTAAGACCAGATTTGATATCAACAACATTCTACATAGAAACAAACACTAATTAATTAAGTTATAAAAACAAATTTTAATAATATAAAATAAAAATTTAAAGTGTGTTCCGGTAATTACCAGTGTGTTCGGTGTTTCGGTGTGTTCCGGTATTTCTATGTACCCGTGTTCCGGTATTTCTATGAACCCCAAATAACTGTGTCCGGTAATCGTATTACTTTTTACTCTTAAATAGGGGCAACACTGAGCATGCAGTCCAAATGGAAAGATAGAGCATGCAGTCGAAAGAATATCATTCAACTTATCATCATAATCTCATCTGATTCAGAAAATTGCTAAATCCTACCAAATTGTTTCCCTAGCCAATCTGAACAAAGCTACACCAGGCAACATAACTGCCAACATATCCCGAAGAAACACCGGCATCAGTGATGATAGAACAGCTGCAGAGATGTGAGATGCAGTTGTCCCATTGTGACCAGTGACAAATGATTCGTGTTCTTGCTTGTATGACATTTCAGCGTTTGTATACTGAGAATTTTCAAGTTTCTTTTCTGATGGGCGCAGACATATTGGTTTCAAAAAGAGCCGCACAAAAATAAACGAACCGAATAAGAATGAAATGAACCGAATCTGCTAAAATTACTCCCTAGATGGTTTCAAAAAAAAAAAAAAAAAAAAAATCGAAACGATTTACTCTCCTTTCGAAAAAATTCAACGCCAGCCTGCCAGATTCATCTCCGGTGATTACTCTTCAAGGGACCATAGCTGTGTTACACAGATGACAGAGCTTCGTCTCCCACCACTACAGGACAGGAGGAAGGCCAACCTTTTGGCGTTTTTCTACAAGGTGGTCAAGGGGGTTCAGGACAACTCGGCCCAAAGACAAGTCGGCCCAGGACAACTCGGCCCAGAAAAAAGTCGGCCCAAGACAACTCGGCCCAAGTCGTCCCAATTTCAGAAGACAACTCGGCCCAGATTGCAAAAGACCACTCGGCCCATAAAAATCACACAAGACACCTCTTAATGTATTGTGACATTTTTATTGCTCTGTACCTGATGAATTCATGTAGCGAAACAAACATGATCACAAGCTAAGGAAGATAAATTTACATATAACCGCATCCTACCCATCACGCACACATGTAAATTGCATGTAACTCAACAGTCTCAAATTAAATGAGCCACGCCAGTAGCCATTTCCTTAAAAATAATTGAAGCGTTTCGTTACATTTTTTAACCTTTAACGTTATCTTTTTCCTTTTATTTTTCAATAAAGGTTAAAAAATGCATCCAGGCCACACCACGGGGAGGCGCTTCAAGTCATGGCCCAAAAGTTTTATGTATTTTAGCCTTATTTCTTTATAATTTTGTTAAATTCAGCCACATCTTTTTTCACTTTTATGAGCATATCGAAAAGTATCCTTTAATTTTACATACTCCAAACAGAATTCACACGAAAATAATACATCCATTAAAATTGTTAATTCTATTTTACCTTCGTCACGTTTAAGAAAATATTATAAACCAGAAACTGTCACTTATACTCGATAGCACACAATTAGACATCAGTGTTTATATTTTCCAAAGATATTGCGCCCCCGGTCCATATATTCCACCACACTTTTTCAGCAAACCATTCACACTTACAGTCCCTGTTTCATAATCACTCCAGAGGCGAAACAGTTTCCCTTGTATAGCTACTGTTCTTTCTCTGGTAGCGACGCAATTTTCCTTCCGATACCATCTTGATTTGTGTTGGTAGTAAGCTTGCTTCTTTGTAGAGGAGACTAATGAGGAGATAAAACTGTAAATTTCCCTTCTGCGCCCGTCTGTTAATTCTGTGATGCCATCCCTCGCAGTCATTATTTGTTCGTATAGTCTGGCCGAATACACACCACGATTTCATCTCCCATACAGTACTGGACAACCAGGTGTCTTCAACATATCTCATTAATGCCGTAACTTGTTCGCCGCCTGCTTTCTCTCGCAAATTCCTGAAGCTTGGCTCGATGTGTTCAGCAGGTAGGAAGGGGAGAGCAAAGACCTTTCTAATGAACTTGTAAACGTCATCTCGTTGCGCGTACGCTACCTGAAACATATCAATATTGGCTTCACAATATTACTCAATAAAAACGTAAAACGATAATACCTCGCCATTATCATGTCATACATTACGAAAACATGCCTATTCAAAACTATTGATAATTTCCCCACCAAAAAAGGAAAATTTTCAGATAAAAAATTCTGATATTTTTCACATTTCTGCTCAAAACATAGATTGTGGGTACTCGATGAGGCGGTTCTAACGAGTACCCACCATTTGTGTCTTGAGCAGAAATAAGAAAAATAATGTATACCCCTGTAAACCCCAGTTTTACTATATAGCAGTGGGGTTTAAGGGGGTCAGAATAATATAGGCGTGTTTTCGCGATGAGGCAGATACCCAGCCAACAAAACACGTGGGACCCACACGGGCCCCAGATGGGGTTTTACATGGGCCTATATGTGCAACCCATTTGGGCCACATTTTTTTATGCAACAGGGATCCAAATGGGACCCACACGGGTAAGCCATATGGATCACATATGGGAACCTAATGGGTCCAAAATAGGCTTCATATGGGAACCCTTTGTGTCTTCCCAGCAATATAGTTTCAGACATTTATCTTCCAGAAATAGACTTTAGGCCAATAATTACAAATCCCAAGTCTACTTGAAAGACTGGTTAGGACTTATATGTGCAATGTTGTGCACATGCATGCAATCGATATGGCTTACGCATCTTTTAGTTTTATCTCAGGGTCCCACAAGGGGCCTATTTGAACGATATGCCTTGATCTTGCCCATATGGGACCCTTTTTACCTTGCTAGCTGGGTGACTCGGTCAAAAATTGAAGAAATTTGTCCATTAACAATAAAAAACCAGACCCCCATAATATCAATGCACACAATGATTTACGTGAAAAACTAATGACATTTACTCAGGTTATTGTCCAGAATCGAAAATATATAGAGGATATTTACTCTTTTGCTGTGAATACCATAAATATTGTCATCGAGTATAATGAAAACATCAGTATTTCCACGATTTGAATGTTTTCATTACACGAGATGAACATTTTTTATGGTATTCACTGAAAAAGAGTAAATTTTCTTTTTATTCTATTGTTTACACGCCAATGCGCTTTTTTGACGACATAAATAACGTCACCAAACAAAACATGAACGTCATGGCGTCGACGCTCAGTGCTTAGCATGTGAAACGCTGGAGAGACAAAAACAAAAACACACACACACAAAAAAATCTGCAAATCGAATTAATTTTGATACCAAAATGTTCTTGAAATTTATGCACTGACTGGAGCTATTTCGGTAGGAAATCATAACGGCTGAATGTAAAAATTCAAAGGTAGACCATGGATGAAAATGTAATAAACAGTTTATTTGGTTGTTTTGATCGATTACTGAGAAATAATTCACTCGTGTTCTAAGGTTTTCTTGTATAAAACTCGTTCGCTTCGCTCACTCGTTTTTTACGCGCAAGCCTTAGAACACTAGTGAATTATTTCTCCGTAATCGATCAAAACAACCAAATAAACTCTTTATCATTCATGTTACATTATCACATTATATATCAATAACGGTATACCTGAAGTCCTAATTGTTGCACCTGCCGCCAAAGAGCTTGACTCCAAAAACAGCCACGAATATCTGGGTTGTCAAAGACATATCTGAGACCCTGCCATATCCCTACTTCAAAATCTGCTACGAATCTCTCAACGGATGGTTGAACTGGAAGCATACGAAGAACCGCCTGGAAAACCTGAAACATACAATATGATTTCCACTAAACTGAAAATACCACTGTTTTATAAGACTGCATTGGAATTGTAAAACAAAAATATCTGACTGTATTAAAGTCATGCGCGACTAGTGTATATTCAAAGCACTGACAGCAATAATTGGCCAATCGTCTCTAACTGTAGCCTGAGTAAATGGTCTATTCATTTCTTTAACACGCGGTTTACATTCATCGGTCAATGATAATCACGTAAACAACTACCTTAAGGAAATCTTGGTGCATGCATACTCTGGATCGATTGTAAACAACGTACGCCAAAACAATAAATCGTGTTTAAATACGCAATTCATGCATCAGTGCAGCAAACATGTAGCAGACCAATACCTGTACATATAAGACTTGTGTCAGAAATGTTATGACAACTAGTGATGGTATTTTTAAACTGGAGAGAGAGAGAGAGAGAGAGAGAGAGAGAGAGAGAGAGAGAAACATTGATCGGACTCCGCTTTGACTACGCGGCGTCAGATCTGATCTAGAATAATATTTGATAAGGTCGATCTGTCCTGATACTGAGTGTAAATACCGTTAGTCGCATATACCTATTTAACACGAATTGCTACCGTTCTGAGAAATGTGCAAGCTCACCTGGGCGCTACATTACGTAATTTGTGCATGTGAAATCAGTTGTTTTCTTCGTGTCATTGTTTCGTTCAAAAAAACTGTAATTAATCTGAATAGTAAAATACAACAGCGAAGTGAAACTCACCTTCTTCTGGATTTCAACGGCTCTCAAAATACCCGGTCTGGCTGCATGCAGGTGGTCTTTGTGCTGTACGAAGCAATTTCCACGCTGTTGGATGGTTACAGGGCATGTCACCGTCTTGTTTCTAATAGCAAATCGCCACTCAACTGTCCCTCCTCTGTTCTGTCTCTTCAATGTGAATGTAAACCCGTCACTAGACACTAGCTTCCTTTTTCCTCGCTGAGTACCACTCTCGACGACTTGGAACGTTACTTCTGCCTCATTAGGTCCTTCCATGTGTACCGTGCTGTCTATCAGCGACCTGTTTTAAAATATATTTATACTTATCTTAAAGAAAGTTTAGTATAAACTTCTAATTAGCGTCTCAAAAATACAAACAGTATAGACCCAGGAAAGACGCCACGTAATGCGTTTCTGATCAGGATCTACAATTATTTTACACTAAATACCAGATTTCCGTAAAACATGGCCATCGACCATTCCAAAATGTAGAGACAGAAGAGTCCACACGGCATAAACAGGTAAAAAGTGAAAGTTTTTTTTTTTTTTTTTTTTTTTTTTTTTTTTGCTGTTGTTCTAGCCATTTCGCACAAATTTGACCTGGTTCAGTGTGTACATGCGCATAATGTTGGACAATCAGACGAAGTACATTTTAAATCTGTATAAAATAGGATGCGCGTTAAAAATGCCTTAGTAGATGATAATCCGCCTGACGTCGCATGCAGAGCTACGTCTGCGCAGTAAGTAACAATCAGGACAAGTACATTTTAAATCGACACAAAACAAAATACGCACACTGAGAAAATGCCTAAGTAGATGATAATCCGCCTGACGTCGCATGCAGATCTACGTTAGCGCAGTAGGTGACGTCAGTGGTTCGAGTGCGGAACGTTAAGCATTTCACATAATATCAGAGCCTTTTGCGAAATTTTAGACTCAAAAAAAATTTAATTTTGAATGGGATTATTGATTGCAATTTCACAGTAAAATCACAGTAATTCGTTGAAACGCATAAAATATAAATATGTTACACTTACTCTTCTGCAAGCTGTCTAGGACGGGCGTATGTAATGTCCCCAATATCAAAGGAAGATGTATCAACGGCCGGTTGTACCACGGTTGTTTCATTCTGTCTAGCTGTCTCTGCTGAGGCTGAAGTTTCCAATGCCTGAAATAAATTGCATTTCTGAAAACACTGTGTACCAGGAATAAACTCCAGATCGCACCCTGAGTAAACAAACAAACAACACCATTGCATTGCAAAGGCTATAATAGGATCATTATGAACATACAATTACATGTACCAAAAAATGCATGTTATCGTATTTTACCTTTATGACTTTATCTTTATTTATTGTTATAGATATTTTTCTTATTACATTTCGGAATACACCGGTAGTCTTCATCGTTACCTGAGCAGACGCAAAAGGAAAATACCACTTTTAAACTAAATACCATAAATAATTTCATTTCTTCTAATGAAACGTAATTTCACTCGTGCCTCGCACTCGTGAAATTACTAATATTTCAGAACATTTGATGAATGTATTTCTGGTATTCACATCGAAAGAGTAAGTATCTTCTATTTATTCCCTTTTCAAAGCTGAGCAAGTAGTAATAATAATAGTTTATAATTTCTGCTAAAAAACATAGATTGTGGTACGCATTCAAACCGCCTCGCCGAGTACCCACAATCAATGTTTGGAGCAGAAATATGAAGAATATCAGATTTTTTTATCTGACAGTTTTCATTTTTTATGGTAAAATTATCAATATATTTGAATAGGCATGTTTTCAAGTGTTACTGGTGTGTGTGTGAAACAGAGATACTTATCATGGCGTCTGTTGGTGCTTTGTTTCTTGTATAAATGTTCTTCGAAGAGAGAGAGAGAGAGAGAGAGAGAGAGAGAGAGAGAGAGAGAGAGAGAGGTTCTTACTCTAAAAGAAGCAATTGCTCCTATGGAGCGAATTCATTCCTTTTATAGAGTATTTCTATTGCGGCAGAACATTTTTGACAGTTAACCATCTTCACTGTGTATCCATTCCCCTTAAATCATTATAAAATACACGTTTAATGTTTGCTTACATGGGTCATCGTCTCAAAACTTTTTTCTCAATCAAATGAGAGAGAGAGAGAGAGAGAGAGAGAGAGAGAGAGAGAGAGAGAGAGAGAGAGAGAGAGAGAGAGATATGTCGTTATCATTAATATTGAAGATGATTATTCATGAACGCACCTCAATCTCGGCTTCTTCTGCTTTGTGGGCGCAGGTTATACAGGTGAAACTAAGGTCTTTCTTCCCTCGGGTCGCCGCAAGATATTCTTCTTTGGTTATTCCTGAAACATTTTATCATATTTGCAATGCGCTAGAATAAAAAAAAAAAAGAAACGTGCGCTTGTACAGTCAACAAAAGTCATCGTACTTTCTAAAACCAACAGAAGCCTCGAACGGGTATCGAAGAATAAGATCAGATTGCGCGAATGCGCAGGGTAATATAAGCTTTTGATAGTTACAAGTTATAACTGCTCTCCGCGTGACATGCCTGAAATGATATATTCCAAGGTGTAATGTTTGAAATAAGAACAGTCGCTTTATGCGAACTCATGTAACGGACGGACGGCTCATGTTGGAGCAGTCTGATTCGGATCGATAATGTTTGCCTATGCCATTTTGTCGGAGACTGGTGTGTGGGATTTAGGGGCATTTGCCAGGGTATATGTGAAATGATATTTAACCTGTATCATGTTGTATGAGTAGTACAATTTTAAGCATTGTAAACTAGAATGCTTGCTTACATTTTTTTTTTTTTTTTTTTTTTTTTTTTCAAAAATAAATATGTTTTGTGTATATCGCATATTATATATAGAAAGAAGCGTCCCTCTGATGCTCTGCTATATTCGATTTATTAGGAATTTACATTCTGGCATAAAATATATTATATAAACGCAACAAATATATAAATTTCCATGCTATTTACCCAACATTTTTCCAAAATCTCCTCATTTTCGGACCCTGACTTAACTTTTATGTGATGTTATCTGATAAGAGTATGCATCTTAGAAATCTGTACTTTAGCATAAAAATGCGAACTACCTTTAATACAAAATATTAGAGTGATAAGTAAAATATTTACCAGTATTACACCTCAGATGCTGCCAAGCCTCGCACAGATCACAGGAAACGGCATGGTGACCACCACGAACGATCTTACTACACGCAACGCAAAAAACAGGCATAATGACTGTCAATGTTCGAATTTAAGACACTGTATGAACGTATTGTACGCAATAGATGCCAAAACTGGATTAGAAGCTTCTGGTCATTTGGCTTGTCTTTATACAGATCATGTCGGCAAATCAAAGAAATAATTTAAACAAAAGTTGGCAATTTGTTATTGCTCAAACTTACTAATAATTAACCTTTGTCGGTTAAAGATGACAATTAACACTTTTGTTGCGAATTCACTCTTAGTAAATTTCAGTGCTTGCCGTTAATTGATCAATTAGCTTAACATGTAATTAAATCAAACATTGAAATAGTTTAAGTTTGAATTAAATGATTAAAGGAGATTAACCGCTGATCAAAAGGTGATCAGCCGACTTTTGGTCTCGACTTTTCAGCCGCTGATTACCACCGTTCATGAAAGTCTCTAATAATTTTAACTTCGTTTTTTTTAAGAGTCCGATTTCTTTTTTCACTTTTTTTCATGACTGAAGATAGATAGATAGATAGATAGATAGATAGATAGATAGATAGATAGATAGATAGATAGATAGATAGATGGGTGAGTTTGATGGATCTCACGCACTTTTATTTTCAATATTGAATAACTTTTTTCGGTCACTTACATTATGCTGCTATAACAATCAGATGTCATTTAAGTTAGAATATGAACTTTAGCGATCTGATCTAAGACATCTGCATATGCTTTTCCTTCATCAGGTGCAGAGCAATAAAAGTACCATCATCCAATCATTTTTAATACATTAAGAGGTGTCTGATTTTCATGGGCCGAGAGGTCTTCAAAAATTGGGGCGATTTGGGCCGAGTTGTCTTCTGAAATTGGGACGACTTGGGCCGAGTTGTCTTGGGCCGACTTTTTTCTGGGCCGAGTTGTCTTGGGCCGACTTGTCTTTGGGCCGAGTTGTCCGTAATTCGTCAAGGGGTTGGTACCAGCACTGCGGTGTCATGACTATCTGACTCCAGTCCGGGGTAAACGCCAGATCAAATCAAAGCAATTTACAAACTGTATATCCAAAAATATTATAGACAGGCACTCCACGAACAATAGCAAATGCTTTAAGACTGTGCAGTGTAACACCGAATGGTTCAAAAATTCTTTTTTTCCCCAAGGACGATAATTGACTGGAACCATCTTGAAGAAAGTGTTGCGTGGGCTGAGACAGTTAACAGCTTCAGGATAGTTGTTTCTCATTGGGACTAATATTCATTCCCAGCTCTCTCCCCGTCGCGTATATGCTGAAAGGCCCTATCAAGATCCAGACCGCGGTAGGGATGGTGTGGCGGGGGTGTGGGTGCTACTTTTAGTTAGTTTTGTTTGCTACTACATGGGCTCGGCCCTAGTATCGAGTGTTTACCCTACCCCCACCCCCAAACCACACACACACGCACATATATCATACATGCCATTAGCTGTTGACAGAAATCTGTGAGATTTTGCAAATTTTTAGGGGAGATTTGATGAAATTCTGTGAGATTTTTATGAAAATTACTTTCAAGCTTACATAAGTAAGTTAAAAGCCATTATTTTAATGAATTAAGCTTGGGATAGCCATGCTAATATGTTATTTATTTCTAGTTCTTCAAAAAATACGTAGCTTATTAAACGGTATAAAATTTTAATTTTTTAATGAGATTTGAAAATCTTATGGTATTATTTACGTCCTTGGGGAAACGGGGTCCAGAAGGGCCAAAATTCTGTGAGATTTTGTCTCACAGTGTGAGGTATGACATATATATATATATATATATATATATATATATATATATATATATATATATATATATATATATATATATATATATATATATAAGTTGGGAGAAGGAGCATAACATCTAACAAAAAATCTTTTTGGTAGCACTGGATCCAGAAAGGATGCTGAAATGATAGGCGTTAAACTATATGTTGAGAGTTATTCATTAACAGTGCAACGATTTGTTTACCGGAGGCCTTTCGGCTTTCGCCTTCTTCAGAGGTTTTCTATTTTAAAAAATAACATAAAAATGTAAAAATTACAAATAAAAGATTATGCCCTTTTCGGGCCCATGTTATCTGGTCCGCTGCGACTTGATAATTGATCGTGTTTAGATATATGTGAAATTTAAACAATACGCGTAAACACAACGTGCAAAAAGTATGAAGCTTACCTTCACTATCAACACAATGTGCAAAGCGTTTAAAGCTTATCTTTAGTATCAACACCACTGTGGCCATATACGCAATATATACAATGCACATAAACTTACACCGAAAGGGATATACACCAACCTGAGTGTTTTTTACCAGTATGTAAGGCAAATGGGCCCAACCTACGCAAAATCACACAAAGGAAACGCTCCACATAAGCTGTCGCATGCCTTGACTTAGGAACGATGATTCCCTTTACTGGTCGCCCTTGTTGATCCCATATGGCCGTAGAGTGTTCAGACGTCGGATCCAATAGCTCTCTCTTGCTTTCCTGGTTCGATCTGTCCACTCCGGGTTATGGTCTAAGCAACAAAGCATGGCGTTGTTGAGGAAATCATGTTCTGGTGAACAGAAGTGTTCTGCGACAGGAGACCTCTCGAACCGCTTGTGTTTCCCATCATCTCGGTGGCCGATATACATGTATATATATATATATATATATATATATGGTACATTAACCATACCCCAAAAATTCTGTAAATATCCCCCTTGCTTTTTTTTTTTTTTTTTTTTCTTTACAAAAATGTTGTTTTCATTTATTTTTCATATAGTAATATAAGTGCTTTGAACAGTTTCCGACAGTAGCTCCGTTTTTACTTTAATGACATTGAACTGATGCGCAGCAGAAATAGAGCTGTTTAAACTAAATAAAACAATTTATCAGTTATACAGAAGGTTTTAATCCCGATTCATACAATACCCGCAAAATACTGGGAGTTTCGGTAGACTCAAAATAATAATAATAATAATAATAATAATAATAATAATAATAATAAAATGAAAGTAAAAGAAAAAAATGTCATGTTTGAAAGTGACCCCAAAAATACCGGCAAATGGCCAATACCCAAAACAATAGCCACTTTTCCCCTAAACTCAAATATATAGTAAAATTCAAAATTCTCACCCCAAAATATTGTCATAGCCTATGTAGCAGGCTAAATACAGAGTGCACCACTGGGCTTTCAACATCTTTCGGAAAGTCGTGTGTTTTTTTTTTTTTTTTTTTTTTTTTTTTTTTTTTGTTTTGTTTTTTTGTTGTTTTTTTTTGGCCGGGCACTTTACACAGAAGAAGTAAAATTTGTAAACTTTAAGAATGATTTAATGCAAAATAACTATGCACAAAAAGTTTTATTCTAGTCACTGGTTTTAAACAAATCGAAAATTTTCATTTTTCCCATTATAAAAAGGAAGTGGCTAGAGGTCTGGTACCGGACCTCTAGCCTTTCAGTCTAGAGATAACCGGATCTCTAGCCTCCGAGTCTAGAGTACCGGACCTCTAGCCATTCCTACTCTGGCAGAATAGAATACGTGTAAGCCATTCCTATCATAATAGGCTAGAGACTTGGTAATGGATTACGTGTTAGCTAATTTCCACCATATAATATCCTAAAAGAGGGAAAATATAACGAAAAAAAAAAAAAAAAAAAAAAAAAAAAAAAAAAAAAAAATACGATTGATTTCTTCTTCCCTACTTAGCCGCCATCTTGTATCTTGAAGAAATTCTGCCTGCTTGGGCACACCTCCTAGTCGCTGGAGTAGCGCGAAAGGGGAACTCCTGTATACAGTAATATAGGAAAATGTGACAACCGCAAACCCGTGACCTAAAAATTGTACTTAGTAATTTACTATTATTATTATTATTATTATTATTATTATTATTATTACATTTCAAGGATGAGATTTTAATCACTGGATTCAATCTAATTCATAATTAAAATATTTATGCACAACAGAAATATTAATATACCCGTTGTTTGTCTCAAATGAGAAAATATTGTACAACAAACAGCTATTACCTGATTGCGCGGCAAAGACATTATAAAGTTTAAAGATTCTGTTGTCTTACAATCTTACCGCAAAGACATCACACGGTCATTGCCATTTTCCTACTCAATACAAACAAAGTAATTATTAACACTGAATAAATTTCTCTTTTAAATCTGTGTCATTGCCTTACCATGGCAAAAAGGCTCCACATCGGGCAAAATTTGAAGACTTTTCTGTATTCGGACAGACAGGCATGAGCGAACATATTGTAGACCAAGATCAGGATCTACACTGTTTGCCACTCATCCAGCAATTTTAGACACAGCGTCGGGTAGTAAACAGGGTAAGAGAAAATTCCAGGGAGTGCCAAGTTATACTTGTTCAAATTTTAGAACTGTGGTAAGGAGGTGAGGTGTCCGAAATGTATTTATGTCTGAAACGGCTGGATGATTGGTAAACAGTGTCTCCTAGACCAGACTGAATGCAATTTTTATGTCACAGGTGTGCATTTGTCACATTTCACTAAATTACCAATTACGGGAGTTCTCTTCTCAAGATGGCGGCCAAATAACGGAAGAAGAAATTAATCGTAATGGTTTCGTTATATTTTCCTTCATTTAGGATATTATCTGGTGGAAATTAGCTAACAAATAATCCATACCGGTTATTATGGTAGGAATGACTAACAAGTATCCTATTACCGTACCTCTAGCCTGCCCCAGTGGGAATGGCTAGAGGTCCGGTACTGGACCTCTAGATTCGGAGGCTAGAGTAAAAATTGTTGCAAAATATGCAAAACTCGACAGGGTAGGTAGTTCGGATGCAAGTTTTCAAAAAGTTCTACTGTTGAAAATTTCAGAAATTTTCACAATATTGCTGTGGAATATTAATAATTTAGAATCAGTTAAGAAAATAATAATAATAATAATAATAATAATAATAATAATAATAAATCCACAAATCCAGTTTACTATAGAAATTGCAAACATCAGACCAAGTTTTTGCCATAAAATTAATTTTGCGGTAAGTATTTGAAAACAAAGCACAGGAACAGAAACGGCAGATGGTTTCTGATAAGATATTATCAATTACAAATCTTTTTTTTTTTTTTTTTTTTTTTTTTTTTTTTTTTAGAATAGAACGCTGAGTAAAAACGTTTTTCCGAAGGGTGTCGAAAGCACAGTAGAATTGTACTCAGTCGCTGATCTAAAAGGAATGACCCTTGAGAGCAATGAACACACAAAACTGAAAACAGTTGAAGTGTCGAGTTTTCTGGGCCAGACTAGCTATGTCTCATCAGTGACCCTTATATAAATGTTCAAAACTCCCGAAATGGGCTCACAAAGGACCAGAAAATATAAAATACACCATAGGCTAGTTTATACACTTTTAAAAGTTCTCTTTAATAAATATTTCGGCCGATGGCCTTCTTCAGTAAATTAGAACACTTTGAAAGGAATTAATATGGTTGCGGCCATTAACTCAATGAGGGCAATGAACATACTCAAATCTGGGACTTCAGTTATGTACTTTGCATAAAAAGGAAAGTCTGATCTGATCTGGGTCTACGCTGTTCGTTCAATCTTTTTTTCCGAAAATTTACATTAATTATGGTATATACATGGTATATAAGCAGTAAAGTATTACAACTATTACTATTCAGATTTTTATTGCTACCAGGCAACTGAGTCACATAGAGGCAGCAAAGAGTTTTACAAATTTACAAATGGTTCATTTATATTCAGAGAGTGCAGGTATAGTGAGTGCACATACCATATGGACCGCAACATGAGAAAACGTACCTTCTGGTATGTGCGCCCAATGACGACTCAAATCATCCTGCGTATCCGTGCAGTCTGATCAGTCTTCGTTGTCTGCATGAAGAAATGTTCCATTTTTGGCTCTCCTAAAGCGCCCAGTGAATATTCTGATCAGATTGTATGAATGTGCAGGCTGATCTGAATCTTCGCTGGGAGCGCATTTCTCAAGTTAAGTTTTCTAACGTTGCGGCTCCAAGAAAAAAATATATTTAGTTTAAACTGAATCGCATCGACGAGAGGCAACCAACGGAAATTATTCAAATGGAGATATCGTTAGAATATGGGGGCTAACTTTCAGTAATAGGGAGGAACAGTCTTCCAGGAAGCATTGTTATGGCACACAATCTCCGTACTGCTTTAAGAGTATGTTGAATGTAGCTTGGAAGAGACCCGCACATAAATTCAATCTAGTGCTATATCCCGGAACAGCATAACGGGTTATGGGCAACATAAATTTACCAAAATGCGCCCGGAGAGGCAGAAATACCCGAAATTTACCAAAATGCTCCCGGAGAGGCAGAAATGCCCGATTATACGTCGAGTTATGACGGGGAGTTATATATACTGGTGGGCAGTCTAGTTTGGGGCCGTTTTTCAGTCTGGGCTGTTTTTGTTTGGGACCATTTTGCCTGGCACTCGACGAGTCCTTGGTGACTGTTATCCTCATTCAAGTCTGTTGGACATGATAGGAAAGCTTGACTGGTACCATTGGAACCCCGTGCTGATTCACGACTAGTCCTGTTCTATAAAATTGTCCATGGATATATTGCAGTATCCCTTCGTTTGTATATCATCGCCTCAAATCGCATTCTTAGAACCTCTCATGAACTGGCATACAGACAGATCGATGCCCGACAGACTTCGTTTACTAGACGTATTCTCATTTTAACCATTCACAATAGCCCGTTAATGGAATTGTCCACCCGTATAAGTTGCCATCTTGACCAGCCTTGATAGCCACCACAAAGCTTAAATACTTACCGCTATGTTTGTTTGTTTGTTTGTTTGTTTTTTTCGGACTTATTTTAGGGAAAGTAGAGTTGACAACATCCCGACAGAACCTGTTCTAACTGGAGGAGACCACGATCGATATCATGACGTTAGTCTATAAAAAGATATAGAAATCATCCGAATGCTGGACCCCATGATTAAACGCCTTCTACCCTCAAGCAAACAAAAAGGAAGCTTACAGCGTTGACTGAAGTATCGAGCCAACAACCTCACTAGTCATCCAAGCAAGGTAATGATGAAAATGATCGTCAGTAGGCTCAATCCTCAGACTGAAGAGATAATGGCTGAAGAATGAGCGGATTTCCACCGTAAGTACTGAGCGAATACATGTATTAAATCTCAACATGGGCGAGAAACACCTTCAGGCTCAGCAAGGTCTGTACGATGTCATCATAGACTTTAAAAATCCTTGCATTGTTTAGCATGAAACCTTACGGAAAAATATGAGGAAATTACATCGGTCAATCTAGCCTGTGTAACTGTACGTCTGTAAAAAGAAGCCAATAGTTCAGGCAAGTGGTTCAGGACCACGGCTAGCATGATGCAGGCCTGTCTCCTATCTCCAACACTCTTGAACATTTTCCTCAAAAGGATAATGGGGATGCCTTAGTAGATCATGAAGGAAATGTCAGTCATGGAATGTTTGAATAATGACTAGAGTATGGGGTATGGGAGCAGTTTAATCCGTCTGGCATGTGAGCTGAACAAGCTTAATGGCATAAGAACTAGCAACTTTTGTTGGGTCAAGACCAACTAGACGAAGTAACAGCCATCCCCTCCCCTCCCATTTCCCAACAACACATATTACCATCCCTCTTTTGGATACTGATGAGAAAACACCTGTATTTGTTCTCATTTGTCTACATCGATTGGTTAGGAAGCAGCGCCCACTTACACCTAGAACATATAATTTAAGTGACTAGCCAAGCGAGCAGACCCCAGAATTAGAATCAGAGTTTTTACTGGTATACAATGGCATTCATTCACCAGGACCTGTGATATGGGAAGTTAGTCTCTAGCTCTCACCAAAGAGGTTAACCTAGCCACACCATCTTTTGCACCTTCAGCGGAGAAAATAAACGAATATGGAATGGCATTCTAATCTCTAATAGCTTGAATTAAGGAAGAATGAACCCTTGCAAATGTCAGTTATTGCAGTGAGGGTATGAAAAGTCAAGAAGTGATGCCTTCATGCGGACTGATCAAATTATGAGTCTAAACCGCGGCAGAAGTAAGGGCGAGGATTATGGCCACGTAAAATCGATTTAAGCCTCCCACCCCCACCCCCAACAAGTGAAATACTTTTCACTGACCATTCCAAGGCAGCTCTTCTGTCATGGTTTATTTTTGTTATAGTTCGTCTTTGAATGTGTGTGTCGCTTACATCTTTTTGTTTTGGATAGCTATTTGGCCACTTTGTTGGAAAGTAACTGTCCGTTTGGCTTTCTGCTAGTGATGCTTCCATTAGGGTGCAGTTATTTCGTGTTTGTGTTTCTTTCCCTTTGATGTCTCTGGTGAGAGGTGTGGGATAATTGTATCGATTCCTGATCATTGCCTTCCTTTCTATTCTACAGCGCCTGCCTCAAGTAAGATGATCACAAATTAAAGACAGACAAACACAGGAACAACGCATCAAACAGGATGGAACAAAAAATAACAATGAGGGGCCACAAAGGAATACAAAAAAAAAAAAAAAAAAGAAAAAAGAAAAGTATCAGAACCACTGCCTTAGTTCTGTTCTGTTCTAGAAGTAACTATGTTCTATTCTGTTCTATATAAGTACGATTGTCGGGCAGCTAGGTAATATCCGACACGGTATAAGTACTAATAGTTCCATTTTGCGAAGTAGACGATAAATATTGTCGAAGAAAACATTTTGTTATCCTTTAAAGTTTGTCCAGTAGATTACTGTTCTTACCTGTTCTGCAACGGTATTTTATCATTATACTCGGCCAGAGATCTATTTGTCTGTGAGTTAAACCGTATGTGCGATATGTTGACTGAGGAGCATGGACGACTTGACGATTCGGACTGCGGTGATTCGGACCATTTCATTCATGTCATTGTTCAGTAAAAGGAAGCTCAGAACAGAGTAACATATTGGGATGTATGGTCAACTATTTAAACATAAAAAGGGGGTTTTACATATTAATGGGAGAGGCTGTGCAAATTGATAACAAGGAATCGAGACAGTTCCCCGACAAGACAGTTCCCCGACACGGTTTCTGGAGACAGTTCCCCGACAGATTTGAAGACAGTTCCCCGAAACTTTTTGAAGACAGTTCCCCGACACTTTTGTTCAGTCAGATGATCTGTGACTGATAATTACAATTTTATAACTAGTAATTATGGGTTCACTGATGTTTTTGAAGACAGTTCATGGACAGATGTTTTACATTGCATTTATACACCTGATACAGAAGCGTAAGAAATACAGGCGTCTATGAGAATTTCAGAAAAGTTTATTATTTTTGCACCAGTGTGTATACTTGCAGTTAAGAAATGTTTACAGATGTTCATAAATTGTTTTGTTTTATCTCGGTGATGATATATAATAATAATGATCCACTTCTTGAGAAACTCTGCAAATTGCATTTGCAAACAACAAAGGCACAAATCAGTCTGCACATCCGCACAGTCTGACCAACACCTTTTTTGTTCGCTGCTTGGCTAGTATAATTATTTAAGGCTGAACTATATTTATGGATAATGTATGTGACTTCATTTCAATCCCCTTTTTATTACGAAATAAAGATTTCAGCTGTTTTATAGTCCTGACATCACATCTACTAAGTTGAATCCTGGGAGAGAAAAGGTCACCGTCAATCACAAGCACAAATAATCCAATCACAATCCACCACTTAACTATAATTATCCTTAATTACCCATAGTTACCAATTATCAGTTACAGGTCATTTGACTTTGAACAAAAGTGTCGGGGAACTGTCTTCAAAAAGTGTCGGGAACTGTCTTCAAATCTGTCGGGGAACTGTCTCCAAAAACTCTGTCGGAGAACTGTCTTGTCGGGGAACTGTCTTGTTCCCGATAACAATATATCTGCTATCATCTTAAGGATAATCTGACAGCTGCCCAAACATGGTGGAGGAATTTGCCACCTCTACACGTAATCATAAAATATCAACAAAACTCACAAATGAAATACGTGTCTCACAAATTCAACTGATAATTTATAATTTAAATGTCAAGGCATATCAAGCTGATTTCAAGAGATAAAAACGCGTTTTATAAGTATGAAAAAAAAAAAAACCTTCTAACTTGTGCTAATTCGGGACCAAAAAGTACTCTTTTCTTTTTCATGAATTCATAAAATACTAATGTCAGTTTTGTTTTACGATGTTCCATCTAGAGCAGCCGGAAATTAAAATATCCAAAAACTTTCAAATAAAAACACAATATGTCCATGTCCGTATGTCCCCAAACTGATACACAAAACTAAAATCTTTTCCTCTCATGTATATAACGGACTGGATACCAATTTGTATTCTGTCTGCCTGTGCAAGGGGGACAGCTAAGTACATTATATATGTACACTGCAACGCCGTTATTACGCGGTCCCTTATAACGCGGAAACCGTTATAACGCGGTTGGTCTGTGGCTCCCATTTTTTTGTGCAGTTTTTTCCCCAATTTTGAAAGTTTTGCCCTTTTTCCGCGGAACTCAGCAGTCAAAAAGATCGTTAGTCTCGCGGGTTTACACATTCTGTTTTACCAAAGTTGTCATCGGTATTTTGCCTTTTGGCTATTTCAGACACAAAATAGGTGTCATATTTTTCATTCATCTACCTGGTGACCGATAAAAGTTTAACCCTTAAAGCGCCAGTCACAACTGCAGCAAAACAAAAAAAAAAATATTATTTATAATTTTATTTTTTTTTTCAGAGAATAAAGTCTTGACATTTTAGGTGAGTCATCTGCCAAGCAGACGATTCACTTGAAACGTCATGGCTTGAATGATGCTCTGAAAAATAAATGGTAATAAATAAAAAAATTCAAAATGTTGTCTGCTACAATTTTTTGCTTAGCGCTTTAAAGGTTAGTTTAAACGGTAGCTGTCAGTCAGCTCTTTGATCTTGCCTGCAGTAAAGGTAAATGATCTCCTGTCATTTATGAGTGAAACCTGAGCAGAAAAATCCTTTGATGTTATCCTAGTTTGTGAACACATTTGACCCATAAAGTGCCAAGCAAAATTTGTGGTAGACGACAATCTTAATTTATTTTATCCTATTTTCAGAGAAAACGTGTTGACATTTCATGTGAATTGTCTGCCAAGATGATTCACATGAAATGCCAGGACTTGTTTTCTGTGGCAAATAAAAAAAAAAAAAAAGTCAAAATTGTTGTCTGCTGCAGTTGTGATTGGCGGTTCATATAGATGAGCTGCCGACATAAAAAAAATGCCCAAGAGTGTAAAATGTATAACTTCATTTAACCCTTAGAGCGCCAATCACAACTGCAGTAGAAAACAATTTTACATTTTTTTTTTCAGAGAATAGTCTTGACATTTCATGTGAATCATCAGCCGATGATTGACATGAAAGGAAACTTTAAAAAAAATCTAAACGGGTTGAGCCCTTCGAACATATGCAGACAACTCGGTTCGGAAATCAACCTGCACATCATCGTACGTTTGAAGTTCTCTTCCATCATTTATTTGTTTGTTTTTTTCGGACGTGTGCGAAACAGCAACTAAGATCAGAAACCTCAGGAACATCAGCAGGCACGTAGAAATGCACTTCAGAGGAAAGTTACAACAAACTTCTTTATCAGCGGACATCAACGAAAACGAATGGAAGCAGAAAAAAAAACAAAAAAAACACAAAAAAACGAACATATGCAGACAGCGCGGTTTAAAAAATCAAGCCTGCGCATCATCATATGTTTGAAGGTCTCCGCCACCATTTATTTATTTATCAATTTATTTATTTGTTTTTATTTATTGGCCATTTTCGCTGTTCGGTCTAGCGGTACAGTTGAAGCTATACATACCGCAAGACTGTTGCAGTTAGTTCCCTTGATTAGGGGTGCTTGATTGGTCATAAAAGAGCAACAAACATTTTAAACTTTACAAATTTATTATTCACTGGATAAAAACAACAAAGGGGATATCAAGTAAGGTACATGCACAAAGTTTCAACAATAAACAAACATAAACAACATGAAATATAACTTATAAAATACGTGCAATACGTAACATCTCATAATAACAGGAGGAAATGGCTATCATGCATGCAAAATAGGGGGTGGGGTTGCCGAGATCGGTAGAGCGCGGACCGGATAAGTCGCGGTCGGCGTTCATGGATCCCGACGACCACGCTATAACAGCGCTGCAGTGTACTGTCAGTTAGTGCTGGGTATCAATCAAAATTATCGATACGATATATGTATCGATACAAAATGATCGATATTCGATATATCATTTGATACATTATCTAAGACACAAAATTGAACTATTTTCTAGTTTCGTAGCTTTTGTAGCCCTTTATACCATGTCTTATCCATTTGTAGCCTTAGTACTTTTCCCGATTCCCATCCTTATGTACCTGTTGGCTTTTAGACACCCTCTGCTGCATGCTAACCTGAGGGCAGCTTTCTAGCAGACTCCAATGTTTGCGGGAAAATACGAATTTCCCGCGGAATTTACCTTCGCGCAAAAAAGAGTTCACTATTAAGTCTAACTAAGTACCGTAATAATCTGTTGTTGTTCAATCAAGTACCGGTACCTGTCAGTGATCATATCTTTCTGAAGCACATAGCTCTACATGTAAATGAACAGATGGCTAATCGCGGACATATTCACGCATGTCTTCTATACCTACAACCTAAATCTATCAATTGGTTTTGCTGCCGAATACAGCGGTAGTACAACCGAAGGAGCAGCTCCGAGTCATCCTGGCAAATAATATCCCTCTGATACTCTTCATTTGGAGGGGAATTAATCATGTGACAATAACATTCTTTGCAAATGGAGGACTTTGTTTTGTTTTGTTGCACACGAAACAAATGGGGTCTTTTTATGGAAATTTGAAGGCTAAACACAACAGAAAGACAGGTAGATACTGATTCGATACTTTGATCAATACTGCAACGTTCGATTCAGTTTATCGAACGTAAATAACCAGTTCTTCGATAAAACCGTGTACGGCTACACACCACTACTGTCAATGTACATTGTTTAGAGCTATTGCAGTAGCCTTCTTGGTAGCCAAAGTGTGCCTTTATTTGAATGAATTTGGATCTTTTATTTTCCGGTTGCCCTTGATGGAACAATGGAAAATAAAATGACATCAGAATTTGATGTAGTCATGAAGAAGAAAAAGGAAATGTTTTGTCTCAAATTTACGCAAGTTAGAACGCAAGTTTTTTCATACTTATAAAATGCATTTTTGCATTTTTATCTTTTAATAACCACTTGATATGCCCTGATATTTAAGTTATCGATTCAGTTTGTGAGACACAAATTTCATTTGTGACTTTTGTTTATATTTTATGATGACGTGTAGGAATGGCAAATCATGCACCATGTTTGGTCAGCCAGCAGATTATCCATAATCTGAGTCTTCTCTAATGTTTTAGTGGCTTTTCTTTGTGTTGATATTTGCCACTAACATCAGAGTAACTCCTGTTATGAAAATCAGGAATTTACCTGTCCTGTCTAAAATGAGGGTTTTCACCAAAATAGAAGCATGGAAGTTAATGTGTAATGTAGATATCTACTAAGGATTATCAAACTAATATTTTATGACTGAAAAAATGATAATATTGTCCTATCATGTATTTTGATGCACATCAAAATTTGACACGCTTACATGTTTCAACCTATTCTTGGACTTGCAGAAACTTTTTTGTAAGGCCTGATCAATATTGGGGTAGAGTAATATAAGAGGGTCTCATCCAGGTGTTTAAGTAGAAATTCTAGGATCTTCTTAGAAAATTACAACCATGTAACCTTGAATGGTCAACATTTTGAAAGAAATGCTTAAATCACTTTTTTCCTTTGAATTGAAGCTAAAAACTTTAAGATGCATCAGCTACATCTGAATCAAACATGCTTGTCTGTTACAGTGTCACCTGATGCATTGATTCACAAGTATGATATATGGTTGAAATGCTATGGCATACACTGTATTAGTTTTCAAATAAATATAAGGCTTTATATGAAAATATTTTGTGAATGGAGGAAGAGAAATTCATAAAGTAATTTTCTGTGTATTTTTCTGGACCCAGTTGTTCAAAGCGTTGTTAGCTTAACAAGCTCGTTAAGGGTCATTTCGTTAACTGTTTTAGCGGATTCAATATACAATATTCTGATATTTTTTGCTGAAAAATGTGAGTAGCTTTTGCATTGCAAAAGCTACTCACATTTTTTCAGCAAAAAATTTCAGCATGTTTGCGTATCACTCGATTAAAATTTTAACGAATCGTTAACTAATGACGTCGTTAGCTTTGAACAACTGGGCCCTGATGACAAGCATGAATAATTTGAAGAAAAATATTTTTGCTGACAATAAATAATATATTTATAACATATTTTATTAAGACATGTGGCAAATTTGTACATGCAAGCAGGGGAAACAAGCATTTCAACTGCCTTACCCCATAAAACTGAGGCATAAAAATTGTGGCAATTTGCAAAATGAGGTCAGATTTTTAAAATATATACAGGTGTCATTCAACAGTGATTCTTGTCATTTTATTTTGTTCTAACAGACAAATAATGCTGCCTGAACATGGTCCTGGTATTATTGTAAAACTTAAATTACTATCTTGCAAGAAAAATAGCAGCCTATTAGATGCATCATTTCATATGAGTGTAAACCAAAATGACAATCACCAGGGTGATCCTATTTCACTTGGAATATTTATGAAGGCAGTTGATGCAAATTTCTTTTAATGATATTAAATATGTTCTAGAGGTCCATTATTCTCTTACACAAAACAAATGTTTTAGGAGTTGTCCGAGAAGTTAATGACATGTCAAATAATGCTTAAGAGTGTTAAAACCCATGAGTCTAGGCTACTTGAATTTCATTATGAATAATGGGTCCATAGAAATACCGGAAAGCAGCGAAATACCGGAAATGTACCAAAATACTGGAAAGCACAATGTATGGAAATTCTGGAAAGCACCAAAATACAGGAAAGCAACAAAAACACCAGAAAGCACATGGAAATACCAAAAAGCAGATAGAAGTATCAAACTATCAGTGTGAGAAAAGTATATGTATTCATGACATGTTTTCAGTGTTGACTTTATGTCATTGAATTTTAGTATTGTTTTCATAACAATAAATAAAATATTTTTTTCTGTTTACCGATCCCGGCCAGTGGTAAAGTCACTCTACAGACCCAGTGCTTGGTACACTAATGTAATTACATTAACATGTATATGCTGCACTAAGAAAGATAAACTTTTCAGATGAAAAAAGTTATGAAAAAAAATTTTGTCGATTCTAACGAGTACATGTACATTCCAATTTACTACGTGTATGTTTCAGAGCTGAAATACCGTGGTCTTCTTTACAGTGTGTTTGAATCACTTGACAGACTATTTACATTAGTTAACACATCTGTGCAACATATTGCCACTGTTATGGCAGTAAAAATGAGAAAAGAAACACACACACTTGCAGTATAGTAGTGGTGCTTTAACCGAGTACCCACATGGTTTATGTTTTAGATCAGAAATTAGAAAAGCCATGTACACCCCACTTTTCCCTGTGTAAGGTTCAACACTGCATCGCCTTGTTAATATATTGATACCAAGTTTATCGCTCTCAACCAGAAATACAGAAAAAAGCTAAAAAAAACCCATTTAATTATTAAATGTTTTATTTTATTACCAAACTGATTTTATTTTTGATGAAGAATAAATATCAGGAAAAATAATAATAATAATAATAAAAAAAACAACAAATACCAGGAAAAATAATAATAATAATAATAATAATAAACAACAGACATTCACATATACAAGATATAAAAAATTTCCAGTGAGCATTCAACGTGGAACCAATGTTAAATCGACATTGATTCAACGTTTTTTTAACGTTGTGTTCCTGATGGCATACCTGCTAATGGTAGTCAATGGATTATAAGCAGTCATGGAGTGCTTAAGCAGGGCCTGACAAATCCAAGTTTCAGCCACTTGCCCAAAATTCCACAGCATCTTAAAAATGGCTTGGAATTACAATATTCCTTAAATATTCTATACATTTTTCTGGGCAAGTGAAATATAAAATCACTTGCCCACTCAAAATTGAGTCCCGGGCAGCTGGGCAATGGATTTGTCAGGCCCTGGCTTAAGGATTTTAAGGGTCTCATTAGACATTACATAAGACCATACATTGATCATTTAACATGACTGAATTACTGTTAATAGGCTAAACACTGACCCAGTGGACACACAAAGTTGAAACAATGTTGAATCAAGGTTGATCCAACCTTTATCAACGTTATGTGTCTTCTGTGTTACAGTACAAATGTTGAATACAAACAATGCGTTTCTCTCCAGTATGCATAATTTTCACCATAGTGTAAATGATTTTGAAATTTATCGCCCCTACCCAGAAGGGCTTCCCAACATTAGGAAACGGAACACACCTCATTTCACAGTCATTTGCGCTAAACAGTGAAACACAGTTTTAACTTGCATTCTTTAAGGTACATATTTAAAATATAATCGGCATGTGCATGTGACATTTCATTTAACAATAATATAAAAAATAATATAAGCTTGGCAACGTATACGTATAAGTCAAATATTTTTTTAAAAAACTACCAGTATATAAATAAAAGATGAACAACAATTATAAATTAGATTTAGACTAATTTTGTAATGGTAAAAGTAAATTGAATAAATGAGTACAATGTAAAACTTTAATATGAACAAAATGGCTTACACCTTATGCAGTCTAGGCATCTAGGGTAGACTTTGACAGGTATGGTGAAAACGCTGGGTATGAAAGTTTCCAATGAAACAAATTATTTAATTTATTGGAAAATAGTTTCTTTTGTTTATTCTAAAATTTTATGTTGCTCTCAGCCAAATGATATTCAGAATTTTCTTGGAAAGGGAAATTTCTGCATTTTCGATAGCTAAGTTGCTCTGACGGTAAGTGGTAAATATCAAAATAAAGAAAAGCCACTAAAACATCAGAGAATACTCTGACTACTATTGTCTTAGCTGCTCTCAACATCTTTCAGAAGAAGTAAATTTGCAAACATTTAGCATGATTTAATGCAAAAGCTTTTGTCATAACTCGGGAGGGCATGGGGTGGGGGGCTCGGAAAATTTTTGGGCGGGGGTGTGCCACTGGAACTTTGAATACATCCCCTATTCATATAATCTCCAGACTGACAAAACATACGTATTCATATAATTTGCATTAAAAAGATACCCTGTTCATATAATAGAAGAATATTTGTAAACACTAGTAGAACCAAAATAGCAAAACTTGCCTGCAGATTATCTGCAAAACATAATACAGTATAACCTCAATGGCTCGAACCTGGATGGTTCGTTTACCCTGGGGGATTCGAACTCTTTTTTCTGTCCCTACAGTGGGTGGTTGGGTGGTGCGAAGGTGTCATGTATCTTTTGTCACCCGGGGCGTCCAGCTGATAGCTTATAGTTGGGCAAGGCCTGCTATACTTGTAGCAGGTAAGGGTAGGGAGGTGATGTTTTTATTTCTTCTGCTTCTTCACTTTCATTCCTGTTTCTCTTTCTTCCCTGTCCCTCCCTTTCATCTCTTCTGCTATCTCTTCTGTCTATTTTCTCCCTTTCTCTGGGAGACGACACAAAATGACCCACAAGGGTTGAGGTGTCGTTAAACCCCAACTCAATCAAATCTGTCCCTACAAAAATCCTTCCAATAGCTAAAGAAAACAAATATTTAGGGATTTTTTCTTATTTTATTATGGAATTGTATGTTTTGTGTACTCATTAGAATTGCCTCATCGAGGCAATTCTAATGAGTTTACTCAACATACAGTCATTGTGTAGATTTCCCTAAATTATCGCTATTTGCTTCCTGAACTGGTGCCATTATTAATCCTCAGTGGCTCGAACTACCCATGTCTCGAACAAATTTCCATGGTCCTAAAGATGTTCGAGCCATTGAGGTATGACTGTATGTGTTTTTTGCCTCTTGTTTTGATTCTGTATGTGGTCAGGTAAGTTGTCTGCCAAAATTGGAAATCAATGGGGCTATTGATGTAATGCTGCTTTAGAAATGGGGGCTATTGATATAATTTGGAGCTAAATTTGATACCTTATCATATAATCTCAGGCTTGGAAAGTATACCTATTCCAGCGGCACATCCCTGAACTGCTCCGTATAGGAAGTCAATGTTGTTTTTTTTTTTAAAAAAACCCCGAATATTTCCACTTTTTCACATAGTAAATGACTGCAAAATATGCAAAAATCGACAGGGTAGTTTGGATGGAGGTTTTCAAAAAGTTCCACTTGTTCAAAATTTCTGAATTATCACAATATTGTTTTGGAACATCAATAATTTAAAGTCAGTGAAGAAAAGCAAAAAAAAAAAAAAAAAAAAAAAATGAAAAATGATAAAACTTCCAAAAATCCAGGTTACAATAGAAATTGCATAGGTCAGACCCATTTTTGGCTGAGACTGAAAAGGCAAATGGTTCTTGATAAGATATGGTCAGTCAGAACAAAATATTTACTATAAAATGCATAACCAAAAATGTCTTTCTAAAGGATTTCGAAAGCACAGTAATTACCTGTCCGATAAGGTAGAGTACTCAATATTTTCTTGAACTATTGAAGGCCAATATAAAATGATGCAATATTTAATTTATTTGTTTGCCCTTAATTGAGAGGTATTTTCTTATCGAGTCTGAGCTTCTGATTTGACCTGTTCTTTAAACTAATGTTACAGTTGTCATTTTGGGTGGCGTATATTTATGCTAAAATGCAATATTATTTTCACATCAGATTCTAGTTATGCATGTACAGTAGAACAGTATTATTTTTCTGTTTTACATGGTTTAAAATGAATGTAAAGAAAAATCTAATGGTGAATTTTCACTGAAAAAAAAAAAAAAAAAGAAAGGAAAAAAAAAAAAGATAACCAAAGCTGCAGTCAAAGCACTTATTGACTAAAATTAAGACCGAATGAATTGTAGTTTTTATAACCGCATTCAATCTAATTACTGCACATACCCCTATAAGTGCACAGTCAAGCAATTTCGTAGGTTCAGATTGCAGTCCATGTAATATTATCTATTTCTTTATAATAGCTTATGTTGTGGGTACTCATCTGAATTGCCTCAACATATGCTTTTATAAACATGTTGAGGTAATTCAAATGCATACCCACAGAATCAGAACACATATCACATAAGAATCATTGAATGCATCCATCAGAAAGCCCTCTGCTCATATTCCTTCAAAGTGTGCCTTATTAGGAAGATATTTTACTGCATTTTTTCCAGCAATTTTGAAAAACTTAAGTGTGCAGTGTGTTAATTAGAGCAAAGCAAATACGGTATATGCATTGATAAAATTTCATTTTATGCAATAAAGTTTTGGTGCAAATGAAATAAATACAAACTGAAATATTTATATGATATTTTTGAAAAAAAAAAAATGAAATAAATAAAAGAAAAGAAAAAAGTATTAATCAAAATGGCAATTTGTAATATCATGTTTTGAGCAGATCAAATCACTTCTGTATGCATTTTAACATACAAAATGTAACTGTATAATAATAATCACAACAACATAACAGCAAAGAATACCGTTGTAACCCAAGTATTGGGACAGACATGCCTGAGTGTAGATGCAGATCAGACCGCAGAATGCAGCATCTGATCAGGGTCAACACTGTTTGCCACTCGTCCAGCAATATTTTAAACACAACAAGTAGTGGAACAGACTTTTTCAATTTAGGAAATTATGATAAGGAATTAACGTGTCCCAGTATTTAGAGTAAATACGGTAAACATTAGTATATGTTCTCATGTTGGACTCCAGAAGAGGAACCTCCAACAAAGCTACATTCTGTCAATGTTTATCAGCTTGACACATAGCTACAGATAAGAGGGGGTATCCACATAATATTTTTCTTATTTCTTGACGAAAACATATGTTGTGGGTACCCATTAGAAGCACCTCGCTGAGGCGCTTCTAATGAGTACCTACAACATATGTTTTTATTGAGAAATAAGAAAGATATCAGCATATTTCGGATCAAAAAAGCGCCTTATCTGTTGCTATGTTGACATGAAGACCATACATTTTATGTGAATATGTGAAACAGCATGAAGGAAATTTGCAAATTGAAGAAGTTCTGAAAAAGTCTGCACCAATTTTGTGTCACTGAGCTTGTCCTTGGGGCACTCCCCAAGCAGCCATAAGGAAAATGAAAAGTGTCACTGCAGTCACCAGTAATTTATTCATCCAAAATTGTGCCGGCCTCGGTGGCTCAGTTGGATGCTCCGTCCGACTGGAGACCAGGAGGTCGCGGGTTCAACCCCCGCCGAGGTCGGCAACATTCTTTCATGGAGATTGATCATGAAATATTTTCTACGGTCATTCTCTCCCTTCCGCTGATTCAAGAAGGGCAGTTGTCAGTTTCTGGCGAAAGAATGTGCACAATACTGGTTAACCGCTGAGAGGACTAAGCCTGCCCAGTAAACGTGTGGTTAGGTAAACTGACCGTGCTTGACATGACCCCATTGGGTTGACTGGGCCGTAAAACCTCAACACAAACAAATCATCCAAAATTGTGTAAAAATTAGCAAAATGGCCATAGTAAAGGCTGACATCCATTGATAAATTGTGTATTTTTCTGTTTTAATTAGGTGTCTGTGATCAAATGACACCCGCTCTGTGGATCACAACCATACATATTTCGCTGCATTCTTGACATTTATGATGGCTTTAATTCAATTCCCAAAGAGTGTTCAGTGTCATCATCTCTGTCAGTAATGCATTAGAACCTGCAGGTTTTATTTAGATGTTTTGTTTTTAATCTCAGTTAAATGTTTGCAATTGCACATTTCCACACCCTTCCTAAGTATATTTCCATTATGTTTTGATGGCCAAAGGAGGGAAGTGACTCTTACTAGCCTGCCTGTCAATCACATGCAACTAGTCTGTACATGTATAATGCTTCTGTTACTATGGAAAAAAGTGAACTATTCATATTCTTCTTGGAGACCAATGGATAAAATGTAACTGTTGATGGATAGTTACATATAGCAAGACGTTTTGCATTACAGTATGGCAGAACTTTGGATGTTAACCTTTTCGACTCTGCAGACCGAGACAGCTTTTTAGCTCACCTGAGCATGAAGTGCTCATGGTGAGCTATTGTGGTCAGTCAATATCCGACGTGCGTCGTCCGCCTTGCATCGTGAGGCGTCAACAATTGCTTTAAAAGCCTACTCCTCCTACACCCTTGGCCAATTGACTCGATACTTGGTAGGAAGCATCGGGGTGACTTGTAGATCAAAAACAGCTAAAATCGTTCCGATCGGAAATCCAAGATGGCCGCCATCTTGAAAATCTATTTTTCGCTTCTTCTCCTGAACCGAAAGGCCAATTGACTCCAAACTTGCTAGGAAGCATTGGGGTGACTTGTAGATCAAAAATAACTAAAATCGTGCCGATCGTAAATCCAAGATGGCCGCCATGGCGACCATCTTGAAAATCTATTTTTTGCTTCTTCTCTTAAACCCAAAAGTCATTTGACTCGAAACTTAGTAGGAAGCATCAGGGTGACTTGTAGATCAAAAAAGCTAAAATCGCGGAAATCCAAGATGGCAGCCATCTTGAACAGCTATTTTTCGCTTCTTCTCCTGCACGGAAAGGCCATAACTCGAAACTTTATAGGAGGCATTGGGATGACTTGTAGATAAAAAATAGCTAAAATCATGCTAATCGTTTATCCAAGATGGCCGCCATGGCGGCCATCTTGAAAATCTATTTTTCACTTCTTCTCCTAAACCCAAATGCCAATTGACTTGAAACTTAGTAGGAAGCATCGGGGTGACTTGTAGATCAAAAATGAATAAAATCGTTCCGATCGGAAATCCAAGATGGATGCCATGGCCGCCATCTTGAAAATCTATTTTTCACTACATCTGCTGAGCCGAAAGGCCAATTGACTCCAAACTGGGTAGGAAGCATCAGGGTGACTTGTACATCAAAATAGCTAAAATCTTGCTGATCCGAAATCCAAGATGGCCACCATGGTGGCCATCTTGAAAATCTTTTTTTCGCTTCTTTTCCTAAACCCAAAAGCCAATTGACTTGAAACTTGGTAGGAAGCATCGGGGTGACTTATAGATCAAAAATGGCTAATATCGTTCCGATTGGGAACCCAAGATGGCCGCCATGGCGGCCATCTTGAAAATCTATTTTTCACTTCTTCTCCTGAACAGAAAGGCTTATTGACTTTAAAGTAGGTAGGAAGCATCAGGGTGACATGTAGATCAAAAATAGCTAAAATCGTCCCTATCAGAAATTCAAGATGGCCACCATGACAGCCATCTTGAAAATCTATTTTTCGCTTCTTCTCCTGAACTGAAAGGCCATTTGACTTGAAACTTGGTAGGAAGCATTGGGGTGTAGATCTAAAATAGCTCGGAAATCCAAACAATTTGAAACTCTTTTTTTCGCTTATTTTCCTGAACCAAAGGGCCAGTTGATTTGAAAATTGGTAGGAAGCATCGGGATGACTTGTAGATATAAAAATAGCTAAAATGGTTCCAATCAGAAATCCAAGATGGTGGCCATCTTGAAAATCTATTTTTCCCTTCTTCTTCTGAACTGAAAAGCCAATTGACTTGAAACTTGGTAGGAAGCATCGGGGTGACTTGTAGATAAAAAATAGCTCAAATGGTTGCAATAAGAAATCCCAAATTGCGGCCATGGCGTCCATCTTGAAAATCTGTTTTGAACTTTTTCCTTGAACAGAAAGGGCAATTGACTCATAGTACATTGGAAGTATCAAGGTAGATCAACAGTAGCTAAAATCATTCTGATTGGAAATCCAAGATGGCTGCCATCTTGTTTATTTTATTATATTTCCCTGCCACTGAGCTGTTTACATGTATAAAATCATGATTCTTCAGAAACCACTTAGCCATTTGCCACCAAATTTCACATTGGTCCTACTGTTGAAATGTGATTGAGAGTTTGTTCAAATGTTCATGCCATATATATTCTTCTTCAAAATTAAGAACTGCTTAAATGATGATCTTTTCATTAGTTGCGATGACAGGATTGGAAAAATGTTGCATAACATCTGCATATCTGCAGTGGCTATGTCACTCAGGTGAGCGACCCGTGGCCTGTGGGCCTCTTGTTTAGCAAACAGTGTAGATCCAGACAAGATGGCTCATAATGAGCATTCTCATCTGAATCCACACTTTTTGCAATTCTGGTCTTGATTTGTGCATAACATCCCTATTTGTAACAGTGGACATATCCAAATTCTAAGATGGAAGTGTCTACTTCAGAAACTCAGGGGTGAAAGGGCTGACCTCTTCTAAAGCAATAGATAACAACACCTTCCTGAAAGTGATGCTGTGGTGAATTGATTATGCATTTAATAGGTACATATGTTATGTTTGGTACAAATATATATCACCTGAGCCATAGCCTCAGGACTTGTTGAGGAGTATTTTGTGATAATTCTGAGATAGTTTTCTTGTCTCTGCATTAAAATATATCAATATGTTGTGGGTATTCATTAGAAGCACCTCAGTGAGGCACTTCTGATGAGTACCCACAACATGTCTTTTATGGAGAACAGGACAAAATTATCCCAGAATTATCATCAACTGACAAGTACTCCTTACAGGTTCTCTCTGAGCAGGAGCAATAATGAGCTTTACCGGTATTTATTTTACAGGTAGTTAAAACATGGCAGACATGTCAGAATGTTCACCCAAACATCTCATTTCCAGATTCTATGCTTTACAAGAAGAAAGAGTGCAGACTTACCAATATTTTGAAGAGTAAGCATAGCTCTAGATAAAGCATACACCACAACCTCTTTATATCACTATTGTTGGGGTCCATAGCATAAACTGTGTTAGTTAAACAGCCGTGTTATATCCAAACAAAAATGTATAGATTATATTGAAAAATGACCATTTATGGTCATTATGCCCCCAACTTCGAAGAAGTTGGAGGGGCATATTGCTTCTGGGACGTTTGTGCGTGCGTGCGTGCGTCCGTGCGTCCGTCCGTTACGCTTTTTGATGCATAGCATAACTTCTAAACCATACATGCTAGGGTTTTGAAATTTCATATATGGATTCTTCATGAAAAAATAGCTGACCCGTATTTTTTTTCCCATCAGGATTATGCCCCTTTTCTTGAGTTATGGCCCTTTGAAAAAATATAGATGAAATCTTGTCAGCAAAATATCTCAAAAGCTATTGAAGCTAGAGCCTTGAAACCTGGTGAATAGATTGGTATTGATGAGTAGATGACCTGATTAACTTTTGAATAAATTCTGAAAATTACTTCATGAGTTATGGCCCTTTATAACTTTGGACATTTTTACAATTGCACACTTTTTGATGCATAGCATAAGTTTTGAACTGTGTATGCTAAGGTTTTGAAATTTCATATATGGATTCCTCATGAAAAAATAGCTGACACATATTTTTTTTCTTATCAGGATTATGCCCCTTTCCTGAGTTATGGCCCTTTGAAAAAATATGGATGAATTCTTGTCAGCAAAATATCTCAAAAGCTATTGAATCTAGAGCCTTGAAACTTGGTGAATAGATTGGTATTGATGAGTAGATGACCTGATTAACTTTTGAATAAATTCTGAAAATTACTTCATGAGTTATGGCCCTTTATAACTTTGGGCTTTTTTACGTTGCACACTTTTTGATGCATAGCATAAGTTTTGAACTGTGCAGGCTAGGGTTTTGAAATTTCATATATGGATTCCTCATGAAAAAATAGCTGACCCGTATTTTTTTTCCCATCAGGATTATGCCCCTTTCCTGAGTTATGGCCCTTTGAAAAAATATAGATGAAATCTTGTCAGCAAAATATCTCAAAAGTTATTGAAGCTAGAGCCTTGAAACCTGGTGAATAGATTGGTATTGATGAGTAGATGACCTGATTAACTTTTGAATAAATTCTGAAAAGTACTTCTTGAGTTATGGCCCTTTGTCATTTTGGGCATTTTTACATTGCACACTTTTTGATGCATAGCATAAGTTTTGAACTGTGCATGCTAGTTTGAAATTTCATATATGGATTCCTCATGAAAAAGTAGGTGACCCATATTTTTTTTCCTATCCAAATTATCTCCCATTTTAGAGTTATTTCCCTTTTAATAAAATAACATTGAAATCTCGTATATTTGTATTGTTATCGTCGTGGGCAAGCAATGTTGGAGTCAAGCAGTGTTAGTGTCAGGCAGTTGGGGGCATAGTGTTTTACAAACACCAGCTCTAGTTTTTCAATATAATCTGTACATTTTTGGGATCCATCTTTGAACCATGTTATATCCAAAACTGTGTTATAATGAACTGTGTTATAAAGAGGTTGAAGTGTATTTTTTTCTAATGATAAAGTACCGTAAATATTCAAAAAGTCCTAAATGTGGCATTTTGATCAGTCGCTTCTTAAAATACTTTGTGGAATTGTAAACATTGTAGACCCTGATCAGACTTCTAAGGAGCAGTCTGATGTGGATCTGCACTGTTTGCATATGCCATTTTGTAAAAAACTTTGGTGTACAAAATTTTAGGACATCTACTATATTGATATTTTTTAGTTCACCTGGTGAGCTATAGTGAACATTTTTTGTCCATCCATTCATCTTTTAAATAGTATTTATGCATTGACCTTGATGTATTACAGCCCATGGGGGATGGATGGGTGAGGCAAAGGTGTCCTGTATCTTTCATTAGTTACAGGGGCGTCCAACTGATATTGGCTTACAGTTGGGCAAGGCCTGCAGCAGCTAAGGGTAGAGGGGGAATGTTATTTCTTCTGTTTCTTCACTTTCATTCATTTTCCTCTTTCTCCCCTGTCCCTCTCTTTCATCACCTCTACTATCTCTTCTATCTCTCTTCTCCCTTTCTCTGGGAGACAACACAAAATGACCCACAAGGATTGACATGTTGTTAAACCCCAACATAATAAAAACAGTTACAGCCCCTGATAACTATGTAAAAATAGGTTTCCATGCGGTAACTTATTTGCTTTTTTCATCTGATTATGTAGTGACTGAACAGCAATATACATATGTTTAGTTAAAAAATAATGTGCACCTGTCAGTTTGACGTTTTGCATGCATACTATGATAGCTTGACCTCCTTTCATCAATTTTCAGAGCTTATACTGCTATTTGAGCTGGGGCACAGCATTTCCTACAAGATTGGATATGCCTGTGCATCACAGCCTGATCAGAGTCTTCGCTGTCTGGCTGAAGATGCTTTGGATCCTTTGCTACCTACAGAGTGTCTTGCGAATACTGATCAGACTGCACAGACTGATGAGAGTCTTCCCTGGGCACACATGCAGCCTTATGTTGTGCCCTGGCTCATTTTTGTTTTCTTAACATGCCAGTGACAGAGTATTGACGCTGAATGGACTGTACGTCAATGCAAAATGAATAAAAGCAGTGCGAGCTTCTAAGCTTGCACTACTTTTATTCATTTTGCTTATTTTTCCATGGCATTTTATTTGAAAAGAAAAACATTTGTTTTGATTGACCATATCTTATTAGAAACTATTTGTCTTTTCTGTATCTGTGCTTTCTTCTCAAATATTTAACCTAAAACAAAATTTATGGCCAAAATTTGTCTGGCCTTACAATTTCTATAGCATTTTTTTTTTTAAATCATTATATAAGAAGGTATTTTTTGCTTTTCTCTACTGTTTTTAGCTCACCTGAGCTGAATGCTTGGGATGAGGTATTGTGATCACTCCCCATTGGTCGTCCGTCTGTCCATCCGTCCACACCTTTGACCTCTTCTCCTCTGAAACCCTTGGGCCAAATTTCTTCAAACCACATGGAGCCTTCTATTAAAAGGGGATTGAAAATTTATGCAAATGGTCACAGTCTGTTAATCAAGATAGCCGCCATGGCCATATATAATAAATACACTTAAAAATCTTCTTCTCCAGACCCAAGAAAGTTTAAGAAAGCTTTTGGGCTATAAAGCAACGAGGACTCAAGGTGTACCAAGTTTGTTCAAATGATGACAATAGGTTGACCTTAGACCTTTTTACTGCAAGGTCAAATTTGCGTCCCTATACATTTGTATGGGAAAAATGTTGAAAGTCATTTTTCTCAAAATGTATTAAAGATTAATGGCTGAAACATACAATGTATGATTAAAATAGTAAAATATTTTAGTTACAATCAAAATTTTGTTGCTGGGGGTTATCTGCCCTTGCCCCTGGGCTGTGTACATGTATAAAATTGTGTGATTTTTAAATGTCTTCTTTTCTGAAACCGCTTGAGCAATTTTCGCTAGATTTCACATGGGACGTTCTGTCGAAAGGGCAATGAAAATTTATTAAAAAAGTCCCCCCCATTGAACAAGATGGCCACCATATATGGTAAAAACACTTTTTCTTCTCCAAGAAAGCTTTGAGGCTGAATCTGGTGTATAGCATTGAAGACTCAAAAGTCTACCAAGTTTGTTCAAATGATGGGCGTAGATTGACTTTTGACCTTTTTTATGGCAAGGTTAAATTTGCGCCTTTACATTTGTATGGGTGAAATGTTGAAAAGTCATTTTATCAAAATGTATAAAATCTAATGACTGAAACTTACAATGTATGATTAAAGTAGTGAAACTTTTTAGTTCCTATCTATATTTTGTCCCCTAGGGGTTATCTGCCCTTGCTCCTGGGCTAAATACACATATAAAATTGTGTAATTTTTAAATGTCTTTTCTGAAACTGCTTGAGCAATTTTCACCAGATTTCACATGGGGCCTTCTGTTGAAAGGGTATTGACAATTTGTTCGAATGCTTCCACGCCATTGGACTAGATGGCCACCATGCCCATACAATGTATATAGTAAAAACACATAAAAATCTTCTTCTCCAGAACTATGAAAGCTTTGAGGCTGAATCCTGGTGTATAGCATTTGGGACTAAAGGTCTACCAAGTATGTTCAAATGATGGACGTAGGTTGACCTTTGACATTTTTATGGCCAGGTCAAGTTTGTGCCCCCATACATTTGTAAGGGGAAAATGTTGAAAAGTCATGCAAGGTCAAGTTTGTGCCCCATATATTTGTATGGTGAAAATGTTAAAAAGTCATTTTCTCAAAATGTATTAAAGACTTTGGCTGAAAATTACAAAGAATGATTAAAGTAGTAAAACTTTTTAGTTACTTTCAAAATTTTGTCCCTGGGGTTATCTGCCCTTGCCCATGGGCTATAAACCTGAATAAATTTGTGTAATTTTTAGATGTCTTCTTTTCTGAAACTGCTTAAGCAGTTTTCACCAAATTTCACATGGGGCCTTCTGTCAAAAGAGTATTGACAATTTGTTTGAATGTTCTGCTCCATTGAACAAGATAGCCACCATGCCCATATATGGTAAAAACTCCAAAGAATCTTCTTCTCCAGAACCAAGAAAGCTTTGAGGATGAATCTTGGTATATAGCATCGGGGACTTCAGGTCTACCAAGTTTGTTCAAATAATGGTTGTAGGCTGACCTTTTGACCTTTTTTACATCAAGGTCATACTTGTGCTCTCATACATTTGAATGGGGAAAATGTTGAAAAATAATTTTCTCAATATGTATTAAAGCCTAATGGCAGAAACCTACAACATATGATTAAAGAAGTAAAACTGTTCACTGTTTAGCTTCCGCCAAAATTTTGGGGGTTATCTGCCCTTGTCCCTGGGCTATATATGTATACAAAATTATGAAATCTTTAAACATCTTCTCTGACACCATTTGAACAATTTTTACCAGATGGGGCCTTCTGTCAAAAAGATGTTGACAATTTGTTCAAATGGTTTTGCACCATTAAACAAGATTACTGCCATGCCCATATATGGTAAAACACTTTTAAAATCTTCTTCTCAAGAACTAAGAAAGCTTTGAGCCTGAATCTTGATATACAGTATTGGGAACTCGAAGTCTACTACATTTGTTCAAATGATGATACTAGGGTGACCTTTGACGTATTTACGGTATGGTAAAATTTGTATCCCAGATGCTATGGCAGTACTGAAAATAGTTGCATGGCATTTGCAGATATGCAATAGCTGTTTTAATCAGGTGAGCAAATCATGACCCATGGGCCTCTTGTTTTAATTACTGTATTAACCTTGTCCTGCTGAACCTGGATATACACTGCCTTTGCAAACAGTGTAGATCCAGATCAGTTGGCTTCTGAAGAAGCCAACTGATCTGGATCTGCACTGTTTGCCATTAATTATGTGAATTTATAGCAACAATTCAGATCAAGTAATCTGATTGGATGAAAATTAGAAGTAGGCGTGGCATCTTAATTTATTCAGCAGGACAACTATACATCTGCATCTTGGGTGAAAACAGAGCCATACCTTATTTTGAGCTGTGGACTGACTGTGGTCCCAGAGGTGGTCTTAACAGTGGAAATTTACTGTATATTGATTGAAAATAAACATCTTATCTAGATTGCCACACAAGGATCCCTTTCACTTGACAAGGTTCATTTTTATTACAGAGGATTTCAAGCCTATCTTGCTGGTGCCCCTAGCTACAATTTTCCATTGTATCGTCAACTTGTACATGAAATAACAGAAACATTCAGTAAAATTTCTCAGGATGTCCTGTCCATTAAAACACAGCTCCATGAACGCTGCAGTCTGCCCACTCTCTCATCTATACTGGAGAAGATACAAGACTCGGAAAAAGACAAACTGGAACTTGTAATAAAACTACCTTATTTACCCTTAATCCATAGCAACAGATAAGGCATTTTTTTCATCCGAAAAATGCTGATATCTTTCTTATTTCTCGACGAAAACATATGCCTAGGCGCTTCTAATGAGTATCCACAACATATGTTTTCATCGAGAAATAAGAAAAATATTATGTGGATACCCGCTCTTATCTCTAGCTATGTTAATCATAGCTCCAGATAAGCAGGGGTATCCACATGCTATTTTTCTTATTTCTCCATTAAAACGTATGTTGTGGGTACTCATTAGAAGTGCCTCGCTGAGGCACTTATGAATACCCACAACATATGTTTTAATGGAGAAATAAAAAAAATAACAGTACTGTTCAGCTGAGAAAAAGTGCCTTATCTAGAGCTATGCTAACTATTCAGACACCTTCAGTCTCAGAGGACTTGCTACGGAGGAAGATTTGGTGATTATTCTAGGATTTTCTCCATTTCTCCACAAAAACATACATTGTGGGTACTCTCTAGAATTGCCTCAGTGAGTTGATTCTAATAAGTAACCACAATATATGTTTCTGTGGAGAACTGGTGATAATTATTCCGGAATTATCATTAAATACTCTTCCTTAACAAGTCGTCTGAGTCCTAACCATACCTTTCTTAATATTTGAACAACTGTATTTGGCTACCTGGCAGAGCTTGAGAAAATACTTGTTCAGTGGTTCCTGTATTTAATTTTACTGGCCAGGATAGATTGCAGTCTCAAAAGGAATTGGAAAAAAAAACTGTCTAGAAAGGGCCTTATATACTTTTATCTCTCAGAATTCAAACTGAAAACATAAGTATATGTTGAAAAATAGTTTCCCACACTCTATGTTCAGGAAATCTCCAAGAGCATTTTTACACACTGCAGACCGATCCTGTCAGTTTCAAAGATTCACTGGAAAAAGGTTTGCATTTGTAATAGCTCTTTGGAAAAAAGGCCATAATTTAAACAAATTAACAAAAAGATTTCAGATTCTTTCTTGATGGGTTTAATTCAAATCTGAGAATAGCTGTTTTGTAATTTGTGTATATATAGTATCAATAATTTCTGGTTGGAAAAAAAAGCCTCTGAACCAGAGATATGAATATTTTTATAACTTGTCAGTATAATAAGTCCAAGTTTTTATGCCCAGTTATTGTGACTTTTCAGACAGCTAAACTACAGTTAACCATTCAGAAACAGAAAGACAATCCATCAGAAAGTGTTGAAGATGAAATTACTGATCTTAAACAGGGGTAATTCAAATATAGATAAGAGATAGCTCTAGATAAGAGTGGTTTCAGGTAAATATTTTTATTTCTTCACGAAAATATATGTTGTGGGTACTCGTTAGAAGCACCTGGATGAGGTGCTTCTAATGAGTACCCACAACATACATTTCATGGAGAAATAAAAAAAAAAAATACCTTTTGGTTGAAAAAACATGTTTTATCTAGAGCTATGAAAATTTTTAACTGGGTGTGCTGTTACTGTTTTTACTCTAATTACAAAGCAACAGATAAGGCGCTTTTTTCATCCGAAAAATGCTGATATCTTTCTTATTTCTCAATAAAAACATATGTTGTGGGTACTCATTAGAAGCGCCGGCGCTTCTAATGAGTACCCACAAGATATGTGTTCGTTGAGAAATAAGAAAAATATTCTGTGGATACCCCCTCTTATCTATCGCTATGTAATTATTGGAACATGTTAATTCTTTATCTTTCTATTTCTAAAATTCAAACAAGTCTATTTCACTACTTGTTGATATAGCCAAACCTAGTGGATGAATTGCAGACAGTGTACACACTGGTGGAATGCCACACTCTGCAATGCTCACATGGTGAATGCTTTAAGTGGCAGTGATTTCATGTATGCATTTGAATATGGCAGTGATTTCATGTATGCATTTGAATGGACTAAACTCTGTTTTATGTTTTTCTGCTTAATTTTTCGCACTAACTGTTTTGATTTTAGCAAAATAGCCGGCCTCGGTGGCTCAGTTGGATGCGCCGTCCGACTGGAGACCAGGAGGTCGCGGGTTCAACCCCCGCCGAGGTCGGCAACATTCTTTCGTGGAGATTGATCATGAAATATTTTCTGGGTCATTCTCTCCCTTCCGCTGATTCAAGAAGGGCAGTTGTCAGTTTCTGGCGAAAGAATGTGCACAATACTGGTTAACCGCTTAGAGGACTAAGCCTGCCCAGTAAACGTGTGGTTAGGTAAACTGACCGCGCTCGACATGACCCCATTGGGTTGACTGGGCCGTAAAACCTCAACACAAAAAAATTTTAGCAAAATATGTTCAGCGACAAAGTTGTAGCAGGAAACCTCCACAAACTTATCCAAAAGGTCCCCACGCTTGTTACATCTCAAATGTATTGCATCAGTTAGTTAAGCAGTTTCCATTTTGCAAGCTTTGTCAAGAAAAACTATCACAATAAGACCTGCTTTTACATGTTATGTCACAGTGTATGACTGGGGCTATATTTGTTCAATCAAACACATATTTATATGACTGGGTGTGATATTTCTGTAAAGCAGTATATTCTAAAGGCAAGCATTGAACTCCCAGCCACACCTAAACACAGCCTTGATATGACCTTTACCCTTAAAGCACCAATCACAACTGCAGCAGACGACAATTTTTTATTATTTTTTTTTTATTTTTCAGAGAAAGCAAGTCTTGACATTTCATGTGAAGAAATGTCAAGACTTGTTTTCTCTGAAAAATAAAAAAAAAAAAAACAATTTGAATGTCGTCTGCTATAAATTTTGCTTGGCGCTTTAAGGGTTAAGAATTTGAATCATTGAAAGAGACATTAATAACCAAAGTCCTAACAAAAGAAAAAGAAAAAAAAAAAAAACAGAAAGAAATTAGACTTAACCAAACACTGAAATACTTTTTAATATTACTTCAAAATGTTACATTTCATATACATGTATTTGTGTGTGTGTGTTTAAATTTAAAAGTTGTATAACTGTTTTAAGTATGTTTTTTCAACAGAGAACTTATTGTATTTGAGAAGATGGATACTCATTAGAAGCCCCTCACCTTGCCACCTTTGATGAGTACCCAGATGTTTTTATAGAAAAGTAAGAAAAAATATCACAACTTTATAACCAAATCATAGCTCCATTGAAGAGGTAGTACCAACATATTTTTCTTATCTTTCCATAAAAACATACGTTATGGGTACTCATTGGAAGTGCCTCAATGAGACACTTCTTATGATTACAATATACATCTTTACAGAGAAATAAGACTATATCAGTACTTTTTGGTTGAAAAAATGCTTAACCCTAGTCCTGCTGCACTCGGATATGTCCTGCCTTTGCAAACAGTGTAGATCCCGATCAGTTGGCTTCTGAAGAGCCGACTGATCTGGATTGGCACTGTTTGCTATTTAGTATGTGACTTTATATCAACAATCAAGCAATCTGATTGGCTCAAAATTAGAAATGGGCATTGCATCTTAATTTATTCAACATGGCAAGGGTTTAAATTGAAGCTACATGTATGAATACTCCTCTTACAAGTGATCTGGTTCTTGTCGAATTATTTTCTGGTTTGTTTCAGTATAAAGACAACAGTAGAGAAGATAGTGGACCTTATGGAAGAGTTAAAGTACGAGTCAGAAGATCTCTATGACACTGATTATAATGTTGAACAGGATGACTCTACTCTCATAGCAGACAGATAATATTTTCTTTGCTTGAGAGGTCTTGCGGGACTGTGATAGTGCTTGTTCGAAATAATGTATTTACCCTAAATATTGCGACGCTTTGCATAGCTCTAGATATCAGTGGGATATGAGATGAATGGTTTTCTTTTCTTCATGAAATATGTTGTGGGTACTCATTAGAAGCACCTCTCTGAGGTGCTTCTAATGAATACCCACAACAGGTTTTCATGGAGAAAAAAATAAGAAATATGAATACTTTTTGGCTGAAGAAACACCTTACATGTATTCAAACAAGTCTATTTAATTACATGTGGCTGCATCTTAAGTTAACCCTTACCTTGCTGAAGACGACATGCCCTGTTTTAGCAAACAGTGTAGATCCAGATCAGTTGGCTTCTGAAGAAGCCAACTGATCTGGATCTGCACTGTTTGTCATTAAATATGTGAATTTCTATCAAAAACCCGGATCAAGTAATCTGATTGGCTGGAAAATAGAAGTGGGCGTGGCATCTTTATTTATTTAGCATGAGAAGGGTTAAAACTACTGGATGAGTTGCTAATAGAGTAGATCCTGATCAGACATCATATTCTCCAGCATCTGATCTGGGTCAACATTGTTTTTCCAGGTCTATCTGTCCGAATATTTAGGGTTAATATAGTAAGGAAGATGATATTGCCAGCATAGGCAGAATTCTTTAACCCATTGTAGTCTGAAAATCCCTAAAAGGGTAATTGGCAAACAGTGTATATCCAGATCATATGCCGCAGAATGTGGCATCTGATCAGGGTCTCCACTGTTTCAAATAGTTCAACCATTTTTCTCTAGGAATATCTAAATCACATAGCCTAACATGCTTCAAATGGAAATTAGAATCTTCCAATATATAGTGTGGGAGAGTTCATTCAGTCTGCAATGGGTTAAAGCTTGTTGTTACTGAATTTGACATTGTTCAGTTTATACCAAATCTAAGTGCCTAAAATTCTAAAGCAAAAGAATATGAGCTAATAATAATCCTGCCTTTGCCCTTAGCAACTTTTCATTGGGGGCTAAAATGTTTTGTTGGTCATTTGTTGGTTTAAAATAAATCAGGCATTTTGCTGACTATTTCAACAAGAGCTGTTGCAGGACATCATAGCTTGCCTGAGGCTCCTTCTCTAGCTATGATATGGTTAGTAGACAGAACCCTTTTAATCAGCTTTTACAACCTATCTCAAAGGATACAAATTATGGAGCATAAAATATTCAAAATCAGTTATAAGGGGAGGTAACTCAAATATTAAGGCAGTGACAGTTACCAGTCTTGTACGCAACATGCCTCCTTGACCTGTCCTACATGCCTAACAAATATCATCAAACTATCTCAAAGGCTGCTGGAGTTATAGAGTGCTGAAGATTTCATGATTTAACATTGAAATGGGAGGTAATTTGAAAATAAGGCAGTGAGTTTTCTTGCATGTGACACACTTACTGGATCTTTCCTACATATCTACCAAATATTATCAAATTTGGGGAATTTTGTGGAGACAGATGGACTGACAGACAGATGGATGGACAGACAGTCATACAGACGGATGCTCCGGGGTCTGACCCTGGGGTATCGTGTACATAATCTTAAGTTATGCTATGATATGATTATGTTTCAAATATCAAAGGCTTCCATCCAGTGGTTGCTGAGATATTAATGTTAAAAAAAAAATTTGTCCTAAAACTTTATTAAAATGAGTATGACCTAATGTTTTTACCCCTAAGACCCGCTCCAGGGTCTGACCCTGGGATATTGTGTTAGGGACTCTAAGGTTTCCTATGATATGATTATGTTTAAAAATGTGGAAGGGTTCTTCCAGTGATTGCTGAGATATAAATGTTCAAAAAACTTCATCATAAAACTTTAAAGTGTGAATTAATTTTTGACCCCTAAGACCCTCTCCAGGGTCTGAATCAGGGGTAAGGTATGTAAGGTTATGGTATGATATAATTATGTTCCAAATATGGTAGGGTTCTGTTCAGAGATTGCTGAGATATAAAAGTTCAAAAATCATTGTAGTAAAACTTTAAAATGAGTGCGACCTAATTGTTTACTCCTAAAGACCCACTCCAGGGTCACACTCTGGGGTATTGTATTACAGAATGTAAGGTTATGCTATAATATAATTATGTTTGAAATATGGAAGGGTTCTGTCAAGTGGTTGCTGAGATATGAATGATCAAAAAACTTTGTCGTAAAACTTTAAGTGCGACCTAATTTTTTACCCCAAAGACCCTCTCCAGGATCTGACCCTGTGGTATGGTGTTACTGAATGTAAAGTTATGCTGTATGTTCCAAATATGGAAGGGTTCTGTCCCCTAAAGACCTGCTCCAGGGTCACCTACATAGAAGGGTTCTGTCCAGTGATTGCCAAAATATAAATGTTCAAAAAACTTTGTGGTAAACTTTAAAATGAATGGTATGGATGGAATGGAATGAGACCTGTTTGACCCCTAAGACACTCCTGGGTCAAACCCTGGGGTATGGTGTTATAGAATGTAAGGTTATGCTATAATATAATAATGTTCTAAATATGGAAGGGTTCTGACCAGTGGTTACTGTGATATGAATGACAAAAAAAAAACTTTGTCATAAAACTTTAAAGTGAGTGACCTAATTTTTTACCCCTAAGAAAATAAATAAGTATGTAATAGAATAAAAGGTTATGATATGCTATGATTATATTCCAAATACGGAAGGGTTCTAGGCAGTTGTTGCTGAGATTAGAATGTTTAAAAAAACTTTATCGTATAACTTTATTGTGAGTTTGGCCTAATTTTGAACCCTTAAGCCCCACCCCAAGGCCTCACCCTAGGTATGATGTTATGGAATAGAAGGATATGCTCTTATATGATTATATTCCAAATATCAAAGGGTTCTGGCCAGTTGTTGAGATTTGGAGGTTTAAAAAAAACTTTGTCGTAAACTTTTTAAAGTGTGGCACCGACGTCATGGTGACAGCTATGGCTCCCTGTACTTTCGTACAGATGAGCTAAAAATGAAAGCGTAACTGTGCTGAAAAAACTAAAGCGAGTTCTTTTACTTAATTCATAACTTATTCATAATTTAAAAAAAAATCTAAGAAAAAACCAAAAGACTCACAATTTTTATGTGACAGTTTCCTGCTTAATACCGTAGTTCACCTGAGCACAGTTCAGAATGAGCTATAGTGAGGATTTTTTGTCAAAGCGTCCCATCTATCCAGTCTCATGTTATTTTTTTTTAACAACTTCTCTGAAACCTTTTTCAGTGATTCAAGCCTAATTTGGCCTAAATATTGTTTGGATAAGGGGTAGTCTAGTCTGTGAAATGTATGGTCATCAGTCGTTTTGAAATTTATCCAGAACCAGCATCCAAGATGGCTGCCATGATCATATATGGTAAAAACTAAACAGCTTCTCCAAAACTACCAGTTGATCTCAGATTGCATTAGGAGGCATCTTTGGAACAAGATCTTTTGTTTGCAAAAATTATCCATGATAACCATCATTTCCATATATGTAAAAACCTTTATAGACTTCTGTGAAACCACAAAACTTTTAATTACATAAGCAGCATTCTTTGGACAAGATCTTACAAGTTTGCAAAACAATACTTTGAACCAGCATCCAAGATAGCCACAATGACCATATATGGTAAAATTTTCAAATGATTTTTTTTTTCTCCGAAACTGCAAAGCCTACACCGTTCAAATTGAATATGGAGCGTCTGTGGGATGGCATCTTCAAGTTTGCAAAACTAATCAGGAACAGGCGTCCAGGATGGCTGACATGATCATATAAGGTAAAGTCTTCAATCTTCTTCTCCTAAACTTCAAGGCCTTTTGAGCTCATATTGCACCTGGAGTATTATTGGCACAAAATCTTCCAAAGTTTGTGCAAAATACTGGGAAATGGCATACAAGGTTACTACCATGACCATAATTGGTAATAAGAGCAGTTACAGGACACTGTAGCTTGCCTGAATTGCCCTTTGCCTCCGACTTAAAATTTTGAAGTCTGTGATCTTGACCTCAAAGTTAGTGAGGGTGTGGGATGGTGTAGCATATGTGTGGTGCAGCATAAAATTCTAAGAGTAGTACCTAATATCAGGCAAAGAATCAATAAGATCGGGCTCAAACTTTAGAAGATAAAAACTAAAAACTTACATAAATTTTTCCATGTCTGTGACATTGTCCTCAAGGTCACTGATGTGGGTTGGGATGGTATAGTATAGAAATTCAGACCAGTATCCAATATCAGGGCAAGTATGAACTACTTCCATCTATAGGTTCAGGAGATATAACCTTCCAAATCTTTAACCTAAACCCCGTGATGACTGGTATAGCTCTACCCTCCTTTTGTACAGGCCATGTGAGCTCAAACTGGATCAGCCTTGGGATGAGATCTTTTCAGTTTACAAAATATGATTTAATTCCATTTCCAATTAACTGTAACACAATCATCTAAGCTAGCATGACCTTTCTCCCTATCATAGACTCAAACACTGTAGCATTGCTTGGAATGTGACCTACTTTTCATGGTCTAATGACTGTAATTTTTGTCCTAAATTGTAGTGTTTAGCTCTATTATAATAATGACAGGCAGTGAGGCACCAGCAGGTGCAACACCACCTTCCTCAGATTTTGTCTCCCTTCTGTACAGCTCCAGACAAGATGGGGTATCCTCATATTTTTTAGCTCACCCGAGACGAAGGCTCCAGGGGAGCTTTTAGGATGGCAGCCTCCATCGACGTCGTCCACACTTTCAAACTGGAATTTCTTTGCAGCCTGTAAGCAGATCTCAACCAAATTTTATCTGTAGCATGTCTTTGGTGGGGGATTGCTTGCATATGCATTTTAGGAAAATTGCTTTAGAACTGGTTGCTATAGTAACTGATAGGTCCCATAGGCTTACTATGGGAAAATGCTTGTGAACAGTGTAGCTTCTTCATTTTTTGTTGGCTCTTCATGAAACTTGCAGATAACAATGACCTGCATAAAATCTCGGACGAATTCGAAAATGGGTCGGACCAACAATAGCAGAGTTAGGTACCCTTGATTATCAAAATGGCCATTATTGAACTTGTGAACAGCGTAGCTTTTTCATTTTCTGTTGGATCTTCATGAAACTTGCAGATAATAATGACATGCATAAAATCTTGGACAAGTTTAAAAATGGGTCAGATCGGACCAACGGTGGAAGAGTTATGTCCCTTTAGTTGTCAAGATTGCTTGTGAACTCTCTGCAGGCCATGTTTTCAGCCTAATCAACTTCAAGCTTTCTCAGAGTGATGTCCTTGACAAAATATCAGTCAAGTTTGAAACTGGGTGATGTGGGTTAAAATATAGGTCACTAGGTCAAATAATAGAAAAACCTTTTGAATGCTCTAGAGGTAATATTTTCAGCCTAAACTTGCTCAGGATGACATTCTTGACAAAATTGGGGTCAAAAAGTAGCTCACCAGATTAAATCATAGATAAACCTTGTTTTCTCTTTTTTCCTAAAAAAGCTTCATATTTCGTTCAGTGTGCAATGAATGAAACTTCAAACCCTTATACAAAATGTTACTATCTGCTGATATTTAAATTCAACAGGACTAAAGGTTTTTATGTTGTGTACAAATACATATATGTTACACTTCCAATTGTACTCCAGTTAAGTGTGAATATTTTATGAATGTTTTGTATGAAAAATGTCCATGCAGCCTGTATATGAGCCTCTCCAAACAGAAAACAACCTAAAAACATATGCACCATCATAGATCCATATGTGCTGTCTGATCAAGGTCTGTGCTTGATTTCTTTTTAACATTTTTCTACTTAAATCTTTGCAATAACACGTTTAGTTTGGATTACAGGGATAAATGTTCATCAATAAAGTTTTAGCAGGCAAATTCTGGCAACTTTTGCAAAAGGTTCCAGCTTCAGATTAGTTTTGAGATTTTTCTGCCATTAGATAAAGAAATTTTAATTTTACGAAAACTAGACAAAGTGACCAAAGTCAGCACCTGTAAATCTACATTGTGATGAAATAAAATATGTGGAAAGTGTGCATGATATGAATCAGTAGAATCATTGTATTGTATTACTGAAGGGTTGTTAAAAACGTACCGTAACTCAAGAGGAAGTTAACCAGTTTTTATATGCCAGTTTGAAAAACGGGACGTATTATGTTACGGGGTATGGCGTCCATCCGTCTGTAAACTTTTTTGTTTCCTGCTAACTCCTCCTACAGTTTACATCCGATCAAGCTGAAACTTGGTACATATATAGTTAGACCATGATGTGGAGCAACGCCTATTGTTTCGGGGTTAAAGTCCACCAAATGTTTGCAGAGTTATGCCCTTTGAAAATTTCTGTGAACTTTTTATTTCCGGTTAACTCCTCCTACATTTTACATCCGATCAAGCTGAAACTTCATTTATAGTTAGACTATGATGTGGAGCAGCGCATTTTGTTTCGAGGTTACAGTCCACCAAATATTAGCAGAGTTATGCCCCTTTGAAAATTTATGTAAACTTTTTGTTTCCGGCTAACTCCTCCTACAGTTTACATCCAATAAAGCTGAAACTTCATTTATAGTTAGACCATGATGTGGAGCAGCGCATTTTGTTTCGGGGTTACAGTCCACCAAATATTAGCAGAGTTATGCCCCTTTAAAAATTTATGTAAACTTTTCCTTTCCAGCTAACTCCTACTACAGTTTACATCTGATCAAGCTGAAACTTGATTTATAGTTAGACCATGCTGTGGAGCAGCGCATATTATTTCAAGGTTACAGTCCACCAAATATTAACAGAGATATACCCCTTTGAAAATTATTAATTTTTCATTTCTGGCTATATCCTCCTACAGTTTACATCAGATCAAGCTGAAACTTCATAAATAGTTACATGATGATGTTGAGCAGCGCATATTATTTCGAGGTTACAGTGCACCAAATATTGGCAGAGTTATGCCCCTTTGAAAATTTCTGTAAACTTTTCGTTTCCAGCTAACTCCTCCTACAGTTTACATCCGATCAAGCTGAAACTTGATTTGTAGTTAGACCATGATGTGGAGCAGCGCATATTATTTCAAGGTTACAGTCCACTAAATATTAGCAGAGTTAAACCCCTTTGAAAATTTCTATTAATTTTTCGTTTCCGGCTAAATCCTCCTACAGTTTACAGCCGATCAAGCTGAAACTTCATAAATAGTTACATGATGCTGTGGAGCACTGCATATTATTTCGAGGTTACAGTGCACCAAATATTGGAAGAGTTATGCCCCTTTGAAAATTTCTGTAAACTTTTCACAGCATATTGTTTTGAGGTAATAGTGTGCAAATTTTATTTTATAATAGGTATATTTTTTGCAAATAATAATGTTATGGCCGTATGGGCAAGTTATTTATTTTTTTTTTTTTTACATCTTCTTTTATTAGATTTGCAAGGAAATGTTGCCATTATTAAATCTTTATAAGTACATTTATTAAATGATACGGAATTAAGAAGCTTGACTAATGTCAAAACTTAAAACCATAATTCTTTTTGGATTTTTTTTTTAATACTCTTCTAAGTTGGCTTTTTTGAAGAATAAAAAATCAGTATAAAACAAGTTAAAGGTTTATAAAAAAAATTCTTGCAGCATTTTTATTTGGTTGTTTATTTTTGTTTTGTTATTGTTTGGTCTGATATTGAAGTATAGGAAAAACAAATCAGCCATATGCTTCCGTCATGTGTCCTCCATCCGAAAGCACTTCTCCCTAGATGCAGCAAACTTCTCCCTATTTTCCCAGGAGGGAGAGGTCACTTCTTCCTTAATTTCTGGGCCAGCTTGGACACTTAGGTTACAGTTCACCAAATATCAGCAGAGCTCATGATGCCCCAATGAAAATTTTTAAAAAATTTTTTTATGTAATTTCACTTACTGTTTATATCTGGAGCACTGAATTATACAGGAGCCAGTTTATGTGCTGCATCTTATTACTTGCCATGGGCGTATAATGCCCCGCTTGGCAGAGCTCTTGTTTAGCTATTGTGATCAGTCAAATGTCTTGTGCGTTATGCGGCATCAACAATTTGCTTTAAATGACAACTCTTATACCCCTGGGCCAACTTCAATTAAACCTAGTTGACTCTCTTCCAAAATAGTTAAAATCGTTCTAATCAGAAATCCAAAATGGCTGCCATCTTGAAAATCTATTTTGAACTTCTTCTGAATCGAAATGCCAATTGACTCCAAACAGCATACAAACTATCTGGGAGACTTGTAGATAAAAAATAGCTAAAATCGTTCAAATCAGAAATCTATGGCTGCCATGACGCCCATTTTGAAAATCTATTTTGAATTTCTTCTCCAAACTGAATGGCCAACTGACTCGAAACTTTGTAGGAAGCATTGGGGTAACTTGTAGATCAAAAATAGCTAAAATTGATCCGATTGGAAATCCAAGATGGCCAACATGGTCACCATCATAAAAATCAATTTTAACTCCATCTCCTGAACTGAAAGGCCAATTGACTCGAAACTTAGTACGAAGTATTGGGGCAACTTAATGATAACAAGGCAGTCTGAAGGACAGCTATATCCCCTGCTGCAGAATGCGATGGAGCGGCCTCAAAATTCAAGGCTCAAACTGGTGGCCTTCAATTGTGACCTTGACCTTGAGTCTGCATTGTTGAGTTATGGGTTCTGCACATCATCTCACTAAGGCAAACATTTGACCCAAATTTAATAAATATCTTTCAAAGGGTTCAGGAGATATGGAGTGAACATGAAATTCAAGGCTCAAACTCGTGACCTTTAACTGTGATCTTGACCTTGAGTCGGCATACTTGAGTTATGGGTTCTGCACATCGCCTAACTAAGGCAACCATTTGACCAAAGTTTCATGAAAATCTTTCAAAGGGTTCAGGAGATATGAAGCAAACAAGAAAGAGACGGATGACCTTCAGTTGTGACCTTGACCTTAAGTCTGCATCGTTGAGTTATAGGTTCTACACATCATCTCAGTAAGGCGAACATTTGACCCAAATTTAACAAGGCAGTCTGAATGGCAATGGAGCGGCCTCAAAATTCAAGGCTCAAACTGGTGACCTTCAATTGTGACCTTGACCTTGAGTCAGCATAGCTGAGTTATGGGTTCTGCACATCATCTTACTGAGGCAAACATTTGACCAAAGTTTAAAGAAAATCCTTCCAGGGGTAAAGGAGATATGGAGTCAAACTCGTGGCCTTCAACTGTGACCTTGACCTTCCGCAGGCCTGAGTTATGGGTTCTGCACATTGTCCCACTGAGGTGAACATTTGACCAAAGTTTAGAGAAAATCCTCCCAGGGGTAAAGGAGATACAGAGCGGATACAAAATTCAAGGCTCAAACCCCGTGACCTTGAACTGTGACCTTGTGAGTCTGCATGGTTGAGCTATGGGTTCTGCACATCATTTCACTGAGGCAAACATTTGACCAAAATTAAAAGAAAATCCGTCCAGGAGTAAAGGAGATATGAAGTGGACATGAAAGTCAGGGCTCAAACTCACGACCCTGAACTGTGACCTTGTCCTTGAGTCCCCATGGCTGAGTTATGGGTTCTGCACATCGTCCCACAGGTGAACATTTGACCAAAGTTTAGAGAAAATCCTCCCCAGGTGTAAAGGAGATATAGAGTGGACATGAAATTCAAGGCTCAAACCCAGGACCTTGAACTGTGACCTTGACCTTGAGTCGGCATGGTTGAGTTATTGATTCTGCACATCGTCTCACTAAGATGAACATTTGACCAAAGTTTAAAGAAAATATCTTCCACTGGTATAGGAGATACAGAATGGACACGAAATTCAAGGCTCAAACCTGTGATCTTGAACTGTGACCTTGACCTTGTGTCGGCATGGTTGTTATGAGTTCTCAAGGTCAAGGTCACAATCGAAGGTCACCAGTTTGAGCCTTGAATTTTGAGGCCGCTCCAATGCCATTCAGACTGCCTTGTTAAATTTGGGTCAAATGTTCGCCTTAGTGAGATGATGTGCAGAACCCATAACTTGACAATTCAGACTCAAGGTCACAATTGAAGGCCACCAGTTTGAGCCTTAAATTTTGAGGCTGCTCCATTGTCATTCTGCGGCAGGGGATATAGCTGTCCTTCAGGCTGCCTTGTTTGACTTAGCTTTTGTTGTTGGGTTAAGGTATTAGTTTCCGTTCAATACGTCTTGAAGGGATGCATTTATTTCATCAGAAGTTTGCACATGGGTTTATCATTGTAAAATACAGGTCAAGTTTGATACTTTTTTAAAAAAAAAAAAAAATTGATACTGGTAATCATCCGCAAAATTTTGGCCTAGTTATGGCCATTTTTTTTCACTTTTTCAACTTAGTTTTTGTTGTTGATATTGGTTTCCGCTCAATAAAATTTGCAGAAGGATATGTCATTGTAAAATACAGGTCAAGTTCATTATTGGTAATAATCCACAAAATTTTGGCTAAGTTATGGCTCTTTTTCAACAGTGTTTTGTTGTTGTTGTTTTTTTATCTATCAAATGGTTGGCACTTTAAGCAGGCGACCCATCAAATTCTCGGAATTCTACTTTGAACTTCTCCTGAACCGAAAGGCCAGTTGACTCAGAACTTCACTGGAAGGATCCAGGTGACTTGTAGATCAAACATAGCTAAAATAGATCAGATCGGAAATCCAAAATGGCCACTGTGGCTGCCATCTTGACAAGAGCTGTCGGAGGACAGCGAGCTCGCCTGCTGGGTACATTTTATATTGTAACATTTTTATCATTAAGCCATATAATATAGGTCACACTGACCTAGATGTATTTGTATGTAAATCATTTTGTCACATAGATATAATAATCCAGGTATGACAATTTTCCATGAAATAGTAATAAAAATAAAAGGCAAAATCACTGAAGCATGAAATATAGGTCAAAATGACCTAGATATAGTAAGTGGTCATTCATTGGGTCACATGGAAGTAATATCCCAGGTGTGACATTTATCCAACAAATATTCAAGATATAAGGCAAAATCACTGAACCATGAAATATAGGTCACACCAACAGAGATATATTTTGACGTCAATAATCGGGTCACAAGGAACTAATATCCCAGGTGTGACATTTATCCAACAAATAGTATTCAAGATATAAGGCAAAATCACTGAACCATGAAATATAGGTCACAATGACCTAGATATAGTAAGTGGTCATTCATTGGGTCACATGGAAGTAATATCCCAGGTGTGACATTTATCCAACAAATAGTATTCAAGATATAAGGCAAAATCACTGAACCATGAAATATAGGTCACACCAACAGAGATATATTTTGATGTCAATAATCGGGTCACAAGGAACTAATATCCCAGGTGTGACATTTATCCAACAAAAAGTATTCAAGATACAAGGCAAAATCACTGAACCATGAAATATAGGTCACACCAACAGAGACATATTTTGACGTCAATAATCGGGTCACAAGGAACTAATATCCCAGGTGTGACATTTATCCAACAAATAGTATTCAAGATATAAGGCAAAATCACTGAACCATGAAATATAGGTCACAATGACCTAGATATAGTAAGTGGTCATTCATTGGGTCTCATGGAAGTAATATCCCAGGTGTGACATTTATCCAACAAATAGTATTCAAGATATAAGGCAAAATCACTGAACCATGAAATATAGATCACACCAACAGAGATATATTTTGACGTCAATAACCGGGTCACAAGGAACTAATATCCCAGGTGTGACATTTATCCAACAAATAGTATTCAAGATATAAGGCAAAATCACTGAACGATGAAATATAGGTCACAATGACCTAGATATAGTAAGTGGTCATTCATTGGGTCACATGGAAGTAATATCCCAGGTGTGACATTTATCCAACAAATAGTATTCAAGATATAAGGCAAAATCACTGGACCGTGAAATATAGGTGACCTGGACCGTAAAATGTAGGTCACCATGACCTTCACTCTCTTACACTTAAACCAATGTCACATAGTTAGCTGATGTATAACCAGTTGTGTCTATAACCTGTAGGCATATAAGATTTTACAAATGTGTCCTAGATTTTGACCCCTAGCCCCACCCCAAGGCCCACCCTGAGGTATGAACCCAGGGGTATGTTCTTTTGGAATCTCAGAAGACTCGTCCAGGTACCCAAATTCTAAATATGAATGCTCTATGAGGAGTGAAAGTCAAGATATAAGAATTTGAAAAACTTTAACACAGTATTACAAAGGTGTCCTAGTTTCTGACCCCTAGCCCCACCCAGGGGCATGAACCCAGGGGTTTATTCTCTTGGAATCTCAGAAGACCCTCCAAGGTACCTAAGTTCCAAATTTGATGCCTCTGTGAGGAGTGACTGTTGAGATATAAGCATTTGAAAAACTTTAACGCAGTGTGACGGGAACGGGAACGCAAACGTGGACGACCGGGGTGACTACAATAGCTCTCCTTGTACTTCGTACAGGTGAGCTAAAAATGGTTTGTTAAATTCTTCTCCTGAACAGAAAGTCCAACTGACTCGGAACTTGGTAGAAGTATTGGGGCGACTTGTAGATGAAAAAAAAACTAAAATTGTTCCAATAGCAAATCCAGGATAGCCACCATCATCAAAATGTATTTTGAACTTCTTAATGGAAAGGCCGACTGACTCGTTAGAAAGTATCAGAGCAACTTGTGGATCAAAAATAGCTAAAATCCTTTCAATTAGAAATCCAAGATGGCTGCCATGGCTTCTATTGTGAACTTCTTTTGAATCAAAAGGCCCATTGACTGGAAACTTGGTACAAACATTCAGGGCGACTTGTAAATAAAAAAAAAACTAGCTAAATCATTACGGTTCGAAATTCAAGATGGCCACCATGTCTACCATCTTGGAAATCTATTTTGAATTTCTTCTGAACCGTAAGGCTAATTGACTTGATTGGAAGTACTGGGCTGACGTAGATCATAAAAAGCTAAAATCATTCCATTCGGAAATCCAAGATGGCTGCCATGGTGGCCATCTTGAAAATCTGTTTTGAGCTTCTTCTCCTGAACAGAAAGACCAACTGATGCTAAACTTGGTAGGAAATATCAGAGCGACGGCTGCCATCTTGAAAATCTATTTTGAACTTCTGAACTGAAAGGCCAATTGACTCGAAACTTCATTGGAAGTATGGAGGTAACTTGCTCAAATTACAGCCTTGCCTCAGAGGTCCCTTGTCTGGTACTCAGGTAAATGATACAGGACCATCTTGGCCCTCTGGTCTTATTTCTCTACGAAAATGTTGTGGGTACTCATAAGACGTGTGTTGCCAAGACATGTTTTCATGGAGAAACAAGAAAAATACCAGTACTTTTTTGTGTAAAAAAGTGCCAAATCTGGAGCTGTGCTTATCTGGCTGAACACTGCAGTGACAAAACTATCAGAAACTACAGTCTGCTAAATTCCAACTAGAATGTAATGGATTAAGAATATAAATGAAGACAAAAGAAATTTTATGAAAAAGTTTTACTTGGTAGATAAATGATATAAAGGCAATTCGTATGTACAGTTTGGTCATTACCTAAATATCAATTACCATCAGTGATAGAATAATGTATAAATTTGCAAGAACATTTACTTCCATGGCCGGTTAATCACTTGTAGCACATTATCCAATTTTTTCAACTATTAACAAACTAATAAAAATTTATCCCGTGATCTATTCATCCAAAGACATTAAATCTGAAAATGCCAAGCAAAATTGTAGCAGTCTAATTTAAAAAAAAAAAAAAAAAAAAAAAAATCAGAGAAATTAAGGCATGACAATACATGTGAATTGTCTGCCTAGCAGACAATTCACATAAATGTCAAGCCTTATTTTATCTGAAAAATAATAATAAAAAAAATATATAAAAATTTCATCTGCTGCAGATCCTTTCAATCCATTTTCTTGTAACTACTTTAAAGAAACTTAAAGATGTTAATCTGCTCAAACTGGATGCAAACAACAGTTCCTTAACCATTAGCATGTTGCTGAAAAATTCAGCAGACAACAAATTAGTTTTCTGACTATCCCTACCCACTCAACAGGGCTTGAAATTTCAAGGCATCATATTTATTTACAGGAAATGCCATCCTTTTTTTTTTTTCAGAAAAAGTAAAAATATTTTAACCTTTTCAGCCTTGCAGACTAATGACACCATAACAGATACCTTTGCAAACAGTGCAGATCCAATGAGCTGTCTCATCAGCATCTACACTGTTTTTGATTCTTGACTGATACCTGTATTTGGAACAACAGTTTTGAAGATGAAAGAGTCCCCTTCAGAAACTCCGGGATGAAAGGGTTGAGATGTCTGCTGATATTTTAAAACAGAATGCTAAAAGTTACGCAACTTTACATGTACAAGGCATGGCATAGGAAATGTTGATCCTTAAAATACCATTCAAAATTGTAGCAGACAATATTTAAAATATTTTTTGTCACTTTTTTTTTTTTTTTTTCAAGGAAATAAGACTTTAATCCATTCTAGTCTTTTGGAAAATTGAGCTCCACTTAAAAGTGGTGCTAGTGGGCACATGGGGGTTCGGTTTTCTTTGCTTCCTAGATTTTGACATTTCATGTCAGTCGTCTGCTAGGCAGATGGTTCACATGAAATATCAAGGCTTATTTTCTCAGAAGAATGAAAAAAATCAAAATATCATCTGCTGCTTTGTGACTGGAACTTTAATGGTTGGAAGATGGTATATACAAAATGAGAAGACTGTTTGTGCAACCATACTCTAATGTCAGAGTCTATACTGTTAACGTTTATCACTCTTTGGATACATTTAGCACACAATAACTATTTATTTTTTTCTCAGGAAATAGGGTTTAACATTTCATGCCAATTGTCTCCTGAGGAGACAATTGGCATGAAATGTTAAAGCCTATCTCTTGAAAAAATAAGAGAAAAAATTTCAAACTGTTAAAGGCTGATGGTTAAATCCAGTATGCTAAAGCATCAACAGACTAAATCCAGTATGCTAAAGCATTAACAATGTGCAAGCCATTTTGTCCTGAGAAAATGAGCAGTAAAGATAAGACCCAGACAAGATTTCAGATGTGCAGGATGGTCTAAATCTTTTTTTGCATACATCATCTTTGCACTTTTTTCTTCAGCCGTGCCTTATATTGTTCATCAAATAATAAAATTAACGTAAATGTCAGGGGTTCATCACACACACGATGTTAACACAGATGAAAGCTGATCTCTAGTCGCCCTCCTCTTTTGATGCTTCATCAAAATTTCCAACCAGATCTGAAAAGAGAAACAAAAACAAGAATAAGCCATGTCATTAGGTGGGCCTTAGCGGGAAGGAGCATGGATCAGCCTGTGCATTTGTGCAGTCTGATTAGCCTCTCCCCTGTCTTATGGAATCCTTGGAAATTGTAGCATATAGCTATACACTTGTGTTTTGAGTTGGAGAGTTTTATGGCCCAGACAAAAATGTTAAGGTCAATACCGTCATGTCAAGCCGGCCAGTTAATTTCACTTTTCATTTAAAAGCTTTTTTGGTTTCAGTTGGTTACAGCCCAAGCAACACTATGAAGATTATGTCGAGCTGGTCAGATTATCAATATCTAGTTACACTTTTACTGAGCAGGTTTAGTCTTCTAAGCAGTTGACCAGTACTTGTGCACATCCTTTTGCCAGAAACTGACAACAGCCCTTCTTGAATCAGCAGAAGCAAGTGAAAGACTGTAGAAAATACTTCACGATCAATTTCCATGAAAGAATGTTGCTTGACCCAGCGGGGATTAAACCATGACCTCTTGAACACCAGTCGAACCCTGGAAAGGCTTAGTCCTCTAAGCAGTTAACCAGCACTTTGTGTACATACTAACAACCGACAATTGCCCTTCTTGAATCAAGAGAAGGGGGAGAATGACCGCAGAAATTATTTCATGGTCAATCTCAACAAAAGTAATGTGGTCGACTCAAGCTGGGATTTGAACTTGAACTGATTCTGTAGTCAGACAAGTTACCAACTATGCTTTGGAGCCCAAGCTATATAGCTTTGTGTAAAGGATTTCCAGATTTTTTTTTCCAACAAAAGATATGTTGTGGAATTGACTAGAAACACCTTGGCTGTTTATGATAAGTAGCCACAAAAGTATTGGGATTTGTTTGTTTGTGTTGAGGTTTACGGTCCAGTCAACCCAATGGGATCATGTTGAGCTTGATTAGTTTGCCTAACCAAACTTATACTGGGCAGGCTTAGTCCTCTATGTGGTTAACTAGTATTGTGCATTCTTTCGCCAGGAACTGACCACTGCCCTTCTTGAATCAGCAGAATGGAATGTCCGTAGGAAACATTTCATGATCAATCTCTACCAACGTTGCCCACCTGGCGGGAGTGGAACCCTTAACCTCCTGATTATCAGGCGGATGCACATCCAACTGAGCCATCCAGGCTGGCAAAAGAGTACTGGGATATATAGACTTGAGCAAAAAGAAGAATGCAACAGAATTTGTGTGTACACAATTTGCCAGTTCAGTCAGCAGTTTTTTGACATATTAACCCTAGTCCTGCTGAACCCGGATATATCCTGACTTTGCAGACAGTGTAGATCCAGATGAGTTGGCTTCTGAAGAAGCCAACTCATCTGGATCTGCAGTTTGCCATTATTATGCCCCCAACTTCAAAGAAGTTGGAGGGGCATATTGCTTCTGGGTTGTTCATCCGTCCGTCCGTCCGTTCGTCACGCTTTTTGATGCATAGCATAACTTTAAAACCATGAATGCTACTGTTTTGAAATTTCATATATGGATTCCTCATGAAAAAATAGCTGACACGTATTTTTTTTCTTGACAGGATTATGCCCCTTTTCTGAGTTATGGCCCTTTGAAAAAATATGGATGCAATCTTGTCAGCAAAATATCTCAAAAACTATTAAAGCTAGAGCCTTGAAACTTGATGAATAGACTGGTAGTGATGAGTAGACAACCTGATTTAACTTTTGAAGAAATTTTGAAAAATACTTCTTGAGTTATGGCCCTTTGTAATTTTGGGCAATTTTACCTTGTCAGCAAAATATCTCAAAAACTGTTAGAGCTAGAGCCTTGAAACTTAGTAAATGAATTTGTAGTGATGAGTAGATGACCTGATTAACTTTTGAAGAAATTCTGAAAAATACTTCATGAGTTATGGCCCTTTGTAATTTTGGGCATTTTTATCTTGTCAGCAAAATATCTCAAAAACCGTTGGAGCTAGAGCCTTGAAACTTAATAAATAGACTGGTAGTGATGAGTAGACAACCTGATTAACTTTTGAAGAAATTTTGAAAAATGCCTTTTGAGTTACGGCCCTTCGTAATTTTTGGCATTTTTACCTTGTCAGCAAAATATCTCAAAAACTGTTAGAGCTTGAGCCTTGAAACTTAGTAAATGGATTTGTAGTGATGTGTAGATGACCCGATTAACTTTTGAAGAAATTCTGAAAAACACTTCATGAGTTATGGCCCTTTGTAATTTAGGGCATTTTTAACTTGTCAGCAAAATATCTCAAAAACTATTGAAGCTAGAGCCTTGAAACTTGATGAATAGACTGGTAGTGATGAGTAGACAACCTGGTAAACTTTTGAAGAAATTTTGAAATATACTTCTTGAGTTATGCCCCTTTGTAATTTTAGGCATTTTTATCTTGTCAGCAAAATATCTCAAAAACTGTTAGAGCTAGAGCCTTGAAACTTATTAAATGGATTTGTAGTGATGAGTAGATGACCTGATTAATTTTTGAAGAAATTCTGAAAAATACTTCATGAGTTATGGCCCTTTGTAATTTTGGGCAATTTTACCTTGTCAGCAAAATATCTCAAAAACTGTTGGAACTAGAGCCTTGACACTTGATGAATAGACTGGTAGTGATGAGTAGACAACCTGATAAACTTTTGAAGAAATTTTGAAATATACTTCTTGAGTTATGCCCCTTTGTAATTTTAGGCATTTTTATCTTGTCAGCAAAATATCTCAAAAACTGTTAGAGCTAGAGCCTTGAAACTTATTAAATGGATTTGTAGTGATGAGTAGATGACCCGATTAATTTTTGAAGAAATTCTGAAAAATATTTCATGAGTTATGGCCCTTTGTAATTTTGGGCAATTTTACCTTGTCAGCAAAATATCTCAAAAACTGTTGGAACTAGAGCCTTGACACTTGATGAATAGACTGGTAGTGATGAGTAGACAACCTGATTAACTTTTGAAGACATTTTGAAATATACTTATTGAGTTATGCCCCTTTGTTATTTTGGGCATTTTTATCTTGTCAGCAAAATATCTCAAAAACTATTAGAGCTAGAGACTTGAAACTTGGTGAATTGATTGGTAATGATGAGTAGATGACCTGATTAATTTTTTTGTAAATTCTGAAAAATATTTCATAAGTAATGGCCCTTTGTAAATTTGGGCATGTTTCCCTTGTGAACAAAATATCTCAAAAACTGTTGAAGCTGGAGCCTTGAAACTTGATGAATAGATTGGTAGCGATGAGTAGATGACCTGATTATGCCCCCAGTTTCGAATGAAATTGATGGGGCATATTATTTTGCCTTCATTTGTCCATCCGACTGTTTGTCCGTTCATCAAGCTTTTTTTGTGCATGCCATATCTTAAGAACCCTGCACGCTAGGGTTTTGAAATTTTATATTTGGGTTCCCAATGAAAAAATAGCCGACCCGTATTTTATTTCTTGTCTGGCATGTTTATTTAAAGTTATGCCCCTTTGAAAAAAATCAGAATTAAATCTTGTGAGCAAGGTATCTTGAAAAGTATTTAAGCTGGGTTCTTGAAATTCGATACAGTGAGTGGGAATGATGTGTACATTACCCGATTATATTTTGAGAGAATTCCATGAAAATATTGATAAAGTTACGGCCCTTTGCAGTTCTGCTCATTTTGACCTTGTCAGCAAGATTTCTCGAAAAGCACTTAAGCTAGGGTCTTGAAATATTATATGCTGATTGGGGATGATGTGGAGATTACCTGGTTTGTTTTTTAGGGAATTCCATGAAAAATTGATGTAGTTATGGCCCTTTGTAGTTCTAGGCATTTTGACTTTTTCAGCAAGATATCTCAAAAAGTATTTAAGCTAGAGCCATGATATTTGGTATACTGATTGGGATTGAGGAGGAGATCACCTGAATAAATTTTGAACCAATTAAATGAAATGTTGGGAGTTATGGCCCTTTGCAATTTCGGGCCATTTAATGTCGTTGCTTTATTGTGTATAGCATAAGTTTAGAACCATGTATGCTAATGTTTTGAAATTTCATGTTTTGATTCCTCATGAAAAAATAGGTGATCAATATTTTTTTCTTATCCCAATCATCTCCTATTTTAGAGTTATTTCCCTTTGATAAAATAACATTGAAATCATATATTTGTACTGTTGTTACCGTCATGGCTAAGCAGTGTTGGAGTCAAACAGTGTTAGAGTCAGGCAGTTGGGGGCATAGTGTTTTACAAACACCAGCTCTAGTGTAAATTTATATCAACAATCTGGATCAAGTAATCTGATTGGCTGATAATTAGAAATGGGGGGGGGGGGGGGGGGGGGGGGGGGGTGAGGACAAGGATTAAGAGGCAGTGAAATGGACTTGTTCAAAATTTAGGACAAGAATGGTAAGGAGTTAAGGTGCCCAAGTATTAACCCTTGTCCTGCTGAATAAATTAAGATACCACGCCCATTTCTAATTTTCAACCAATCAGATTACTTGATCCAGATTGTTGATATAAATTCACATACTTAATAGCAAACAGTGCAGATCCAGATCAGTTGGCTTCTTCAGAAGCCAACTGATCTGGATCTACACTGTTTGCAAAGGCAGGGTATATCCGGGTTCAGCAGGACAAGGATTAATATGGAATGTTTTTATGGAGATATATTTTTTGCATACAATTTTGAGTACATACTGTAGCAATCATTAGAATCACTTGGTTGGCCTTCTGAAGGACTAATGTATTTTCCCCTAAATATTGGGAAAGCTTACCGTACTTCTTTACCATATTGTTGCTAAAGTCAAAATAAGGCCATTTCATAACCCATTGATGTGTCTTAATTAGAAATGTTTGTAAAACACTATGCGCCCAACTATAAGTTTGTACCTACAAAGTGACAACAAGATTTTCCTATGTTAAAATACCCAAGTCTGGAAAGGGGGCATAACTTGATCAAATATTTACCAAATTTAATCAGGTCATCTATACACTAGTTCAAAACTGCTTGCAAAATTTTATGAGCCTAACTCAAGTGGTTCTTAGTAGATATTTTGCTTACAAGATTTTCATTTGCTAAAATGCCTAAGTTTAAAAAGGATCTTAACTCCACCAGTCAGGATATAACTTCTAAAGTTTAAAATTTTGAGATGATTTAACTTGATAAAGTTATCATTCAACCATAAAGTAACCTCCCTTCCAAAGTGTAAGAGATAACATTCCTTCGGCTGAAAGGGTTAACTTATTTAGGCTATTTCTCAAATTTGTAAATATTTTGAAAATAATCTAAAGTTAAGTATATTTTTTCATTAACTTCAAAGGCCCTAGATGATGCGTACAAAATTTTATTGCTTGATCATGAAGTTACATAACAGATCTTTCATACAAAATTAACTATTTGCCCATGAAAATTGCTGTAAGTCTACAATCAGAAGGTGAAAAATGGCACAAATTAAGAAGTAAATGAAACAAGTTAAATCCACGAACTGCAGCAAAATTATAAACTCATTTGAGTTAAAAAAAAAACAAAAAAAAAACTTGAAATGTGTCCACAGTACACGGATGCCCCCACCCAGGGGCATGACCCTGGGACAGCGGTACCATACATTAAAAGGTCTTGATGTAGGTAAGTGTCATACAAAGTTTCAACTTTCTAGCCCAGAAGGTAAAAAAGTTATTAGCTGCAAGAGAAACGCGGACATAAATTTGCACCTGAACTTGCAGGTAAACTTGAACCTGGTTACGAACGTGACATACGCAGGTACGGACGTAACATCACGGCGAAACACTATATGCCCCACTCCTGCCAAAGGCAGGCGGGGGCATAAAAATAACTTGTAGAAGTTATGCTCCTGACTGTCCACCATGAAGAAAAACAAGAAGAAACAAGAATTCCGCGGAAGGCGTCATCGCACCTGCTGGCGCAAAAGTCACAGGAGCCTCAATCAGAATGTGGTTATTAAATAAGTTTATTTCATTCTTAGCAGTGCTTACTTGGAAAACTGGGTTGAAAAAAATGTAGACAAAGTGCCTAGCGGGGCACATATATTCCAGGCCAGTCCCATTCCCTCTAATGGCTATATCTTCAGCACTGACTTTTCGTATCATACAGCCCAATGATAATGGAACGTTGACGTAAAATGTGTAAAAGTCACTGGAGCATGAAATATAGGTCAAGGTCATGGGTCAAGATACCTGCTAATTCAGTACATCAAGGAGAAGCACAATGCAAGGTATGGAGGTTGTAGGCCTTATAGTTGAGGAGTTATCAAACATCAACGTAAAATGTGTCGAATATAGGTCAAGGTCACTGGGTCAAGATACGTGCCAAGCCAGGGCAATGAGGTGAAGCACTATGCAAGGTTTAGTGGTTGTAGGTCTTATATTTGAGGAGATACCGAACATCAATATAAAATGTGTCAAAGTCACTGGAGTGCACAATATAGGTCAAGGTCACCAGGTCAAGGTACCTGTCGAGTCAGTACATCGAGAAGAAGTGCTATATAAGGTTTGGTGGTTGAAGGCCTTACAGTTGAGGACATATGGAAGGGTGACCTAAAAGGTGTAAAAGTCAATGGAGCGTGAAATATAGGTCAAGGTCACCCAGTCAAGGTACCTGCAGAGTTCGTACATTGAGGAGAAGCACTATGCAAGGTTTGATGGTTGTAGGCCTTATAGTTGAAGAGATATTGAACGTTGACATAAAATGTGTAAAAGGCACTGGAGCTCAAAATATAGGTCAAGGTCACTTGGTCAAGATACCTGCCAAGTCAGTACATATAGGAGAAGCACTATGCAAGGTTTGGTGGCTAGAGGTCTTACACTTGAGGAGATCTGGAACGTTGATGTAAATTATGTCAAAGTCACTGCAGCCAAAATATAGGTCAAGGTCACCAGGTCAAGGTATCTGCTAAGTCAGTACATTGAGGAGAAGCACTTTGCAAGGTTTGATGGTTGTAGGCCTTATAGTTGAGGAGATATCGAACGTCGACGCAAAATATGTCAAAGTCACTGGAACGCAAAATATAGGTCAAGGTCACCGGGTCAAGGTGCCTGCCAAGTCTGTACATCTAGAAGAAGCACTGTGCAAGGTTTGGTAGTTGTATACCTTATAGTTGAGAAGATCTGGAATGTCAACGTAAATTGTGTCAAAGTCAATGGAGCGCAAAATATAGGTCAAGGTCACTGGGTCAACATATCTGCCAAGTCAGGAGGTCAGGGAGATGTGTCATGCAAGGAATGATGGTTGTTGTAGAATTGTAGTTGTTTAGAATACTAACTTTGACGTAAATGTCAAACTTCGACATAACAGAACTGTTAAGAGACAGACGGACGGACAAATGGACAGACGAATGGAAAAGCGGGCACCTATGTCGCAAAGTCAGGAGGTCAGGGAGATATTTCATACAAGGTTTGATGGTTGTTTAGTCTTGTAGTTGATTAGAATACTAACTTTGACATAAATGTCGAACTTCGACATAACAGAACTGTTAAGAGACAGACAGACGGACAGACAGACGAATGGAAAAGTGGGCACCTGTGTCGCAAAGTCGGGAGGTCAGGGAGATGTTTCATGCAAGGTTTGATGGTTGTTTAGTCTTGTAGTTGATTAAAATACTAACTTTGACATAAATGTCGAACTTTGACATAAATGTTGACAGACGGACGGACAAATGGACAGACATACAGAAAAGCGGACGCCTATGTTGCAAAGTCAGGAGGTCAGGGAGATGTTTCATGCAAGGTTTGATGGTTGTTTAGTCTTGTAGTTGATAAGAATACTAACTTTGACATAAATGTCGAACGTCGACATAAATGTTAACAGACGGACTGACGGACGGACAGAAAATCGGACGCCTATATCGCACCCTGCTACAAGCAGGTGCGATAAAAATACAGGTCAGCTAAGGTTGTCATAAGCAATGAATATACAGAATTTCAAATTAATATATACATTTTAAAGCCTGCCTCAGGAAGTATAGCCGCGATCTTGTTTTCATTACTTTCAAACGGTAATTCCAAATTTTCATCATTGACAGACACTTTCACTGCTGATTTCAGTTTAGCAACATTCAACCCAAATATAAAAGTGACCAATTAACGTATTTGAATAAAACAGAAAAATCAAATTTAATGTGATTATTTCAACTAATGCTCCCATGGGCAAATATCAAATGCCAAAATACCAAAGCTGCACATGAAAGCAGTTAGAAAATATAACGAGAAATAAAGTGGTGGACAAAAAAAAAAAAAAAAATGCATTTACTTTTACCACTCTCCAGGCAAATTCAGCAGAAAAAATGATGTTTCTTATTTTACTGGAAACTTCATGCGAATTGTCTACCTAGGAGATTTGTTTGTGTTGAGGTTTTACGGCCCAGTCAACCCAATGGGGTCATGTCGAGCGCGGTCAGTTTACCTAACCACACGTTTACTGGGCAGACTAAGTCCTCTAAGCGGTTCACCAGTATTGTGCACATTCTTTCGTCAGAAACTGACAACTGCCCTTCTTGAATCAGTGGAAGGGAGAGAATGACCGTAGAAAATATTTCATGATCAATCTCCACGAAAGAATGTTGCCGACCTCGGCGGGGGTTGAACCCGCGACCTCCTGGTCTCCAGTCGGACGGCGCATC